>VMBQ01003319.1:95505-105833 GCA_007657795.1 Dreissena rostriformis
CTAGAATTTAGCGTGCGCATGCAATCGTTCGAAAGACATGACAGCAATGCCCTCCAGCGACTTTGATTCGCTGTATGCAAATACTTTCCATGGAACCCGTGTGTGTGTCTTCATTTTTATCGAGTGCACCGGGATTGTCTCCCATATGGCCATCGCCCCCAGAAGACGTGTTAGTTGGTTACGGGGGATAGTGCAAGATACAGGAGACACCCCGTTCCAGAGGTGACCCTGGGTCTTTTAGTGCCCGGTGTATAGCACCTAGTACACTGCACGTCGGTTTAACGTCTCATGCGAAAGACGACGTTTGCTCGCCAATAATATCATAAGGCTATTTCTACTCTCTTTATACCGGAGAGTAAGCAAAGGGAAATAACTCGCAAATGATATACGAAACAGGGCTATACCAATTTCGATGACATTTTTTTGACATCTTCCCCGATGCTTTCCGGACTAGAAGCGTGATGTTCGACATTTCTTGTCAATTTAGCGTTATGAATTGATAATGTACAGTGCCTATATATAGAATAAGACAATCATCGTATGGCCATTCTCGCTTATGTGGAAGTAAGCCAAAAGATAAACGCGTGTGTGTTCTTTATTTACCATAATGTGTACAATACTTTTAAAAATAAACATTCCCAATTAAGTGTTTCTACATGTACTAGTACCACTTTTAAACAATTAAGATTTTTTCTTAAAATTTCCTGTGTTTTTCCCTACGGTCAGTTTAAATACAAAGATTTCCTTCTTCCCAGTTAGTGGGCATCTTTGTATTATATTTTGGAAATATACCAAAACGTATTAAATTTTGAAACGCATTACCAGAGATCACTTAATATGTACTTTAATAGATGGTCGCCAAGTGTGATCTTTTGCATGTTAGAAAAACTCTTGAAATATTTATTCTAGAAACAAAAAAAAATACAGGTGAGGAAAAACGGATGGAAAATAGCATTAATTAAGTATGCATTTAAAAGTAAGGAATGTGTTTCTATTAATCGGGAAAAGGGAAAAAAGTCACCGCCTAGCAATTTTCACAAAGTCCAACGGGAAAAAAACAACAACATTCCAGTTCTTATAATTTCATGCGAGCATCGATTACACATGTAAGTTGTACAAATAATTCATGACCAATACCAAACTAGAGGAAGAGACATGCAGCATTGGTGAAGTGTTATATATAAAGTGTGCTATATACTAGTATGTTATATGAAAATGTCTTGTATTAATTTAGGCTCCGATCTATTTGGAGCGGTATAAGGTTCAAACTTGTTGTTATGATTTAACCGATATAATCATGATTCTAAGCCTCGCATGATAAACTTGATCTTTATCCAAAAACACATAATATTCTCTATTTATTTTACTGATGATAATTTGTGTACGTGTAATTCTGTGGGTAAGTAAGCGAAGATAGAATGCCTGGAACAAACCACAATAATGTCGCACGTGATTTTTTTTACAGTAAAGCATTTTTACAAAACAGGCGTTTATCAACAAATCACAAAGCCTTTTTAAAGCACATGTACGTTAAATGCTATTTTTTATAATTGTATATTAAATGATTGCTTAACAGACATAACTCATTCTTATACACGCTCAATAACATAGATTTTTAGAGACATTAATTATTTGGGCGTGGTCCGGTTTGCAGCATATTCATACACGTATTTTTGTATACATGAATGTTTATTGGATATAAGAACCATCAGATTTAGTTGAACAGTGTAAGGATTCGGAAGTTTTCAACAAAATATGGACATTCATACATCATTATACATTTATCTTGTTTAAGGAAAAACACCTAATACGATCAAAGTACACTGCTCACTATCTGTTCGCAAAGGAACTTGCTCTTGCGTATTGAATACATACATAAACGGTTTCTCTTCTATTTAGAAGGTTAATAACTATGCTATACATTTAAGACAGAGTACCTTGTTAATTTCCCTGGATATACAAGAGATCTGATAGAGTTAATATTTCATGGCTTGGCTCATCAGAATTGCGTTCTGGGTGAAGGACATCTCTTAAGCCATCCGTTCGCCGTAAAAATAGTGAACAGAACAAATGCATTTAGTTCAGATGTTGTTACTTGCAAACGTCGTTTACTATATTAAAATAACGGTTAGGGATGCCAAGGAAGCGCATTGGAATAAGAACTCTGGGGTATGTCATTTTTTCAAGCATGTAACTACAGTCAGGTCTTTGTCCGACAATACTTATATAACTAATAGTTACTTTTTTTTATTTACCTTCTTATTTATGCTAAAGATTATCAAAGATGACTAAAGAACATCAATAACGTAGTCATTTACTCCTTAAACATTGAATTAAGAAGACCAACAATATCATAATACTCCAAGGCTAGAGTGGGCTTTATAATTGCGCGCAATAAACTTCGATCTACTTGGAAATACTGCTCTAGCCAACATTTTTCCGTACTAAAATTTGACTCAAAATCCATCATATTTGCTTATTCTGAGAACCCTCGTTAGAATATTTCACTCGTCTGGTGTGTTACGATAAATGAAGAGCGAATGCTTGCATGATATTTAATAATTCGCAAATATTCATAAAATATATATTAACGATTAAGTCAATTGAATAATAGATGGACATGCAAAGCTTATACGTGCAATAGTCATTTGATATCAGAATGTGTTGTTTTATTACATATAATATAATAACAATGGCATATAGGATTTTATATGAAACTAAACAAGAATTAACGAGAGAAAAACTGCCAGAAAATGTCACAATGACTTTTTAATTGATGTTTATAAGACATAAACGTGTTTTGAAGTTTAATTTCATCTATGTATATATTTTGTACATGTTTTTTTCTCAAATATTTAAATAGACATGAACGACTAATACTGTGTAGTTTGTATTGTTTTATTCAAAAGACGTTTCCATCGAGTAGCATTACTGTGGTGTGCAGTGTGCAGTGTCGCTTGATGGACCATTCGGTACATCGGTAATTCCTTTCTGGATTTATGGAAATTGTAGTATTAATTAATGCAATTAAAGCCATAAATATAGAACTATTCGAGGTTGTGGTTGGTTTAATCCAACAGTAAGCTTAATAACCAAGACGAATGACGCCCACGCTATACTAAAGACTTCTATGCATTATTCACCCAATTTTAAAATTGAACGTATTCAGTAACACAGCTGTGAGCTTTTTAAACTTGATAAACTATGTGAAAAATGTTGTTTAATTTTTGCATTGACACAGATAACGTATCATAACCATAACTGCTTAAAGCGTGGGCAGGGTATCATCGGCAGATCGGATTCACTAGCGAGTTTTAAAAACTAATTAATGATAAACTTTTCATTTGATGAAACGCTCCAGTATTTTTAAGAAAAGCTCTTTGTATTAACTTTGGAAGTTCAAACATTTCTCAAGGGTAACGTTGTACTTTACAGATACGAATTTGTTTGTATAAAGCGTTTACATAGAAGAAATACAAACCAATCTCCAAACATAGCGTTAAATCAGCGGGAAGTCGTGTATCCCTGCCAAGTGTCGTCTGCTTCATTAGAAGAGAAGCGCAATACAATCTCTTTTCAAACATCGCTATGAACTGGCGTAATTTAATACTTATCTCTTCTGAAATTGAATGTAATCGCCTGCTAACTATGCCGTATCATCTTGGTAAAAAGTAGCTATTTACAAAGCTCCTTAAAAATAAATATGCATGCAGGTACAACATTATCACTACTGGCACACTTTTGCGCTCATAGGCATACTTTTTGTTTAAACATATTTATTTAGGCTCGATTGCATCGAAAGCCGTAGGCTTATATAAACGCTCTCGAGTCCTTTTCCTGGGACGGTGTCTTTGGGGGAGATCAAAGGAACACCCCCAGTGGGGTTCGAACCCGTGACCTCTCGATCGCTGGGCGGACACCATATCCACTACAGCACGGCGACTTTTGCACCCACAAGCATACATTTATGCATGTCCGCATGTAATTTACAATTCTGTTTGACCTGATTTGAAAAAGTGTCCACTGTCTATAAATCATTTATGTTCAGTCGTAAATTAAATCATAATTAAGGAAAAGCTTCATTATTTGAAGAAAACAATAAAGGTCTCAAAATAATGTGTTATTTTAATAGTGTAATTCCTTAAAACTATACCAATAAAAATAAAGTCTTGCCCATTCAAACATATTGTACCCGTAAGTATGTATTCATGTTGAAAGGCGCAGATTGTACCTGTAGGTACATGTCCAAACGTGTCTCTATGCCAAAATATATGCCTGTTGGCACAAATTTGCGTATTGCGTATAATTTGTTGACGTATACATTAATAAATTTGACCCAAATGTGCGACCGCGCATAGTCTACGAAAATGCCATCATATGGAGCGCAAGGTTTTGAAGTAGGAAATGATTTTCCTTACGCGTATAAAGGTATCAAAATATAAAAGATCACGTTAGTTGTACTTTCCTTGGAACTGTATGACGTTTGCGCTGAATGTGGATGGAACAAATATACGGATGTGTTATTGTACATGTTAACAGTGTGCTAGTGTTTTAAGTCTTGGTGGCAACTACAATGCCGATGTCATCTGCCACGGTGCTTTTCTACATTTCTTATCAATTCATCGGTATATATTGATAACATTGCCTATACATAAAATATGTCATGATATTCAGAAAAGGGGGACGGTTTCCAAACAATATTTCGTTCCATTTCAATGATATTGCAATTGAGATTGTTACGACGTTTAATTACCTTGGTGTCGTATTAAGAGCTGGCGGTTCGTTCTCTTCACAGAGCACATCAGCTGGCCAAGCATTGAAGGGCTTCAAAATGAACAAATACCTTTACAAATTTACCGACATTACTGTGAAACACAGACTAGATTTATTTGATAAACTTATATCACCTATTCTTAATTACGGAAGTGAAGTTTGGGGTTTTGTCTAAGGCGATGCTATAGAACTTATTCATATGCAAGTTTGGAAAAGTCTGCTAGGTGTTAAAAGAAGTACTCAAATCGATTTTATATACGGCGAACTTGGGCGTATCAACTGTCAAACCAGTAGATTTTATAACATTATAAAATATTGGGTTAAAATATAACATACTAATAGTAATAAATTAAAAAAAAAATACCTAACATTGTTGAGTGATTGCGAAAGATACCCTAATAAAAAAGTTGGGGTTCCCTATTAAGTGATTTGCTTATCACACTTGGTTTTTACGATGCCTGGTATATTCAGGATGTTGGTCAGGATACTGTATTTCTTGGCGCTATTAAACAACGACTTACAGATAATTTTACCCAAAATTGGAACGGCCGATTGGTAAACTCGAGTAGAGATCTTTTTTTTGTTATAGAAATATAGCAAACTTTCAACTTCAACCATACTTAGTATTATGTAATATAAAAAAGTACAGATTTAGCCTAACTAGGTTACGATTATCTTCTCATAGATTGAGAATAAAAAGTGACAGATGGTCTAAGCCCATCCCTAGACATGTTGAGGAAAGGACATGTATTGTCTGTAATCGTCTAGAAGACGAAAACTATTTTGTGTTTGAATGCAACTTATATACAGATTTAAGATGTAAATATATACCTTCATATTATAGAAACAGACCAAATATGCAAACATTTATAGAATGAATGTCTTCAGATAATTTATCTGTGTTAAGAAAACTTAGTGATTTTGTCCATGCCGCATTTTTAGTTTAAGCAATGAACATGTATGCGCCCTTTTGATGTACTTTTACCCATTAAACGTATTCTATGCATGTCGTCTATCTATTTATGCTGCCGATTATTTGCACATGCTGAAATATGTAAATTGCTGCTATTTTTGATTTTGTATGTGAAAGAAATCCTGTATAATCATTTTTTTTATGTGAGTTCTTGTTTACGCCTCAATAGTTTTGTTTGTAGAGTAAATTTGTGTTAACATTAATGCATTATGTATTGATAAGTATGAGTACTCCTGTTACATTAAACGTATTTCATGCATGTCGTTTATCTATGTACGCTTCCGACTATTTTCACTAGCTGAAATATAAAAAATTGCTGCTGTTTTTGATTCTGCATGTGAATATAATCCTGTATAATCAGTATTCTTGTGTGAGTTCTTGTCTACGCCTCTTTAGGGTTTGTTTGTAGAGTAAACGTATGCTAAAATAAATGCAATATGAATTGATAAGTATGCGTACTCCTCTTAAATATTATTATTATTACGGTTACTATGTATTTCCTGCTGTAAATTATTTATTGGCACTACTTTTGTAATTATCATTAAAAAAGTTTTGTAATCTCGCTTACTCATAAGTTCATATGCTTGTTATAATTATGTATATATTTCTATTACTGTTGTAATTATATTGTTTGTACTAAAATATGTCGACATGGGCCATTGGCCTTCTGGAAATGCTGTAAATAAAATCTAAAATCTAAAATCTATATTGTGTATATCTACATTTAATTTAACTCAGTATAGTGTGTATTCATTCCCAAAAATACTTCTTATTTATTTTTTTTATATTTTTTCTTTGCATTTCCGTTAACCGCCAATCGTCTATTTTATAAGCAACCCGCTTTACGCTAAATACCAATCGCTTATCTCTAAACCCTTAAATTCTTCAATGCAAATGTAATACTTACTATTGCTTTTATTTCAATTTTAGCTCTGAAGGAAATTGGGTCAGTGATAACCAGGGTGCTGTTGTTCTGCAGTGTGTGGTTTACGTTGGAAAACAACAGTAAAAGATTTTATTCGACTTGCGTTAATATGTGATTCTCTGGGTTAGTTGGCGAAGATAGTTCGCCTAGCACAAACTACAAATATGTAGGACGCTTAATTTATTTTCAGTAAGACATTTTGACAAAACGGCATTCATCAATAAATCATAAAGCCTTTTTAAAGCACATATACTTTAAATGCTACTGTTTAATAATTGTTTATTAAATAATTGATTAACATACATGCCTTCTTTTTATAAGCGCTAAATAACATTTTTTTTATATAAACATTACTAATTTGGTCATGCTGTATGCCATTTCTTAAAGCCTGTAGCAACAATCAGTTCTTTGTCCGACAATACTCTCAGTAAGTGGTTTGACTATAATTACTGTATATTTGTCTTCTTGTTGTTGGCAAAGATCATCAGAAGATATTTTAAGTACATCAATAACATAGTTATGTATTCCTTCTACAACGAAATGAGAAAACCAATAGTATCATACATATGTACTCTAATGTTAGAGTAGGCTTTATAAGTGTGTGCAAAACGTATATCTACTTGGATACAATGCTCTAGCAAACTTGCATCCTTAATGAAAATTTTCTTGAAATCCATCATATTTGTTTATACTGAGTAACAACTGGTAAGAACACTTTGCTTTTCTTTTCTCTTTGTACTTTGTTGGTCTGTTATATTAAAAAAAAAAAATAATAAAAAATCTTAATATATATAATAAACTACTAAGTCTATGGCATAATATATGAACATGCGAACATATACAAGAAATCGCATTAACACATCCGATTGTGGTCTTTTAATTTAATATGATATAATAATCATTGAATATAGTATTTGAAATGAAAATACACAAGAAGTGGCGAGCGAGAAAAGAAAACAGAATAAAATTATATAGATTTTTAAAGCGTTATTATTTCGAGTTCATAAGACATCATTGTAATTATCATTGTAATTAAACTGCATAAACACATATAGTGGCTAACTGTGGTGTGCTGTGTCGCTTGATAGAACATTCGGTAGATCAGTAATTCCTTTGCGGATTTATGGAAATTTCAGTATCAATTAATGCAATATACGTCATAAATATAGTGCTATTCGAGATTGTTATTTGTTTTATGAAACAGTTAAGCTTTATAACAAAGACACCATTACGCCCAAGTTATGCTTAAGACTTCTATACATTATTCAATCAATTTTGTAAATTCAATAAATAGCTTATTCAGTAAAACAGCTGTGAGCTTGTTAAACTTAATAAACTATGTGAACAATGTTATTAAGTGTTTGCATTGACACAGATAACGTATTATAATCATAACTGCTTACTGAGTGGGCAGGGTATCATCGGAAGATCAGATTTACTAGCGAGTTTTATAAACCAATTAATAATACACTTTTCATTTGATGAAACGCTCCAGTATTTTTAAGAAAAGCTCTTTGTATAAACGTTGAAGTTCAAACATTTCTCAAGGGTAACGTTGTACTTTACAAATACGAATTTCTTTGTATAAAGCGTTTACATAGAAGAAATACAAACCAAACATAGCGTTATGTCAGCGGGAAGTCGCGTATCCCTACCAAGTGTCGTCTGCTTAATTGAAAGAAAAACGTAATACATTCGCTTTTCAAACATCGCTATGAACTGGCGTACTTAAATAATTATCTCTTCTGAAATTGAATCGCCTGCTGAATATGCCATATGATCTGGGTAAACAGTAGCTATACACACAGCTCCATTAAAATAAATATGCATGCATGTACAGCATTAGCCCTACATGCACACTTTTGCGTCTATAGACCTACTTTTGAGAATACAGGCATACATTTATGACTTTTGGCATTTAATTGACAATTATTTTTGACCGAAATTTAAGCATTAATACTCAGTCCTATATTCACTCATAATTAAAAAAAAACACATAATTATAAGAAGAAAACAATAAAGTTATTTACATGTACTTGTAATGTTTTAATTAATGATAAGTATACCGATGAAATGCATACTTACCCATTCGAACATATTGTACCAGGATGTATTAATTCATGCCGAAAGTCGTAAATTGTACCTTCAGGCTTAAATCATAACTGTAGGTATATTTCCAAATGTTTCTGTATGCTTAAATATATGCCTGTTCCTGTTGGCGTCTGTGTGTACCTGTAGGTCTCGTTCGTTTACATACATTTATTTGACCCTAAATAAGTGTTAAGGATATTGAACTGATAACAAGACAATTATATGGAGCGACTTACGTAAATAAATGTCATATTACGTATTGCGAGTGCAATGTTTGAGTACAATAAACAGGGTCGATCAGACATAAATTTTGTGGATATGTTTCGCGATACATAGGTAATTTATTACATTTTCTTGGTAATTCGCGTTTGATTTGATCAACATGATAGTTTAAATTGGATTTACATATTCAACTTATCAATACAATGGTCTAAAAAGCACGGTGTGGAATAATAATGGTGTTTATTGTGTTGAAAATGACTGTGGCATTTTTGGAACGATTAACCAGCGTAAGGTCCTCCAACCGCCCAAAACGCGCCATGGAGTGGGGACCGGATATTGCCGGTCCATACTGCGCCAAGCGGATACCGCAGTGCTGACCATACCGCTTGGACGAGTGTTCGGTCCCCATCTTGGATACGCTTTGTTACTGCGACGACTTCTGCGACCGGGAGCGCAGCGACTGCTGCCCGGACTTTCAATCCGTTTGCCGCCGTCGGCCAAATCCCCCTCCCCCGATACGCGGTAAGTTCATGAAATAACAATCCCGTCGTACATTTAAATAACTTCCGTTTTGAAAGAAATACCCCTTTTACGCATATTGGTCGTACGTTTTCAAAGACACGCTTTTGACGCGCTTATTCGCCGTAACTGTCCGATAAATACTTTTATACATCGTGTACAAAGGGTAATGTAATGCACAGGTACGATATACAATTGGCATGTATATGTCCTCTCGGAGCGACATAATAACCAATGGGCACGAATATGAATAATATAAGACTTGTAGGTCACTGAAAACCTGGTATGATATACATGTGCGTAAAAATGCATACACTATTTTGTATGTTCATGCTTCTTACTTGTATACAGGTATATATTCCAATAGATGGTAATGATGATATAAGTTAACATGAAAATTAAAAAAAAAACAACAACATAATTTGGTACTCTTATTAGCCTTAAAATATCTACCTACGTACCCTTCTTCTTTGAAGAAGAATATATTGATATATTATACAACTTCTTAAAATTCACCAAAACACACACACGAAAATCAGTAAACGAACGTGCTCTGATTGTTATTTCTGTTTTGATATTCTGCTACTTGCGCGCGTGTTTGTGTTTCCGTATGTATATTTGCATGCGCTCGTGCGTGTGTGTGTTCAAGTCATATTTTATAGTCTCAAGCACTCAAATTATAACAACATCCAAAAAACATTCTATATTGTAAAAAAAATAATGTTTTGGAAAACATGCTATTGTCCAATTGCACAAAAGTCTATGCTAAGTACATTGATTCAATACTATTTTACTCCTAAGTTAAATTAAGACTCCAAATTAGCA
>VMBQ01003320.1:0-106869 GCA_007657795.1 Dreissena rostriformis
ATGACGAAAAGATCCCTGATAAACCCTGCTCGAAAAGAATACAGAAAGTTGTCTTGAATAATATGGACTGTGAGTTCTTTCCGCATGTATTTTTATACATTCTGATATCAGCTCGGGAAAGTATTCGTTATATTGACATTTCTAACAGTAGCCAGGCAAACCTCACGTCGCCATGCCTACACAACATTGCAAATATGTGTAAGGATCTGGACACATTAGTCATCGGTAACTATGATTTCTATAATGAGTATCAGGATAAGGCATATTTTCGTCTGTTGGGTCCAGATATAAACGGAATCAATAGAGGAATCAGAGATGTGGCCTCCAACAACCAACACCTGTCTACAATAAAAATGAATTTTGTTGAAGCTAATATAGACGATGGGACTGTTTTGCACGTTTTTCAAAACTGTTCGAAACTACAGTGGATCGAAATATTGGGATGTGAAAGTCTTTCGGACAACACTTTAGGCAACATAACCAACGGAGAAAGGCTCAATGTGATGAAAATATCAAAATGCAAATATGTGACGCCAACAGCCATTGGTAAGGCATTGGAACGATGCCGTCGACTAAGGACATTACATGTAGAAGACATTTGGACAATCAAACTTATTTTAGATAGGCAGAGCTTCCGATTAATGAACTGCTTGACGACTTTGAGTCTCGCTAACTGTTACGAGCTTTCTGATGGATGTCTCGACCAGATCTCAAAATGTTGCCCTATCTTGCGTAGTATCAACCTTACATGCTGTTCCAGAATAACGGACGTCGGCTTCGTTCAGTTTGTCCAGCAATGTGCAAGCATTACAGAAATAATTCTCAACGACAATGCCGAACACAAAATTGGTTTGAACGGCAATGCATTCGCCGCAGTCGCTAACTGCAAGAACAATTTAGAACGTTTAACCTTAAGCCGTTTCAGTAAAATCACGAACGAAGCTATACACGAGCTGATTTGCAAGTGTCCTAAACTAAACGAAATTTTGTTCTGCAACACAGACAGAGAGTGGGAATTCGATGTCGTAATAACGGCTTCTAAACTTGACATTACACAGGACAAAACACTGGAATTCACGGAAATGATACGTCGAGAATTAGAAAAGCTACAACTTGAACAAGAAAATAGTTGTTCGTTTGGCTTTGTATCTGCGATTCGCTTGCACAGGGACTGTTTAAGTCGCAGAAACAAAGAGAAATTGTTCATGGACTGGGACAAGGCTGGTTTGCCCATTGATTGAAACATATAAATTCGTTAAACGACCTGTTTTCGGACACTCTTAACTTTCGGGCAACCCCTTGTTTAGACAAAATAATTATATTTCGTGACTCTAAATTTTCTGACATACGGGTTTTTCGTCCATAATTAATGACTACAATTTTGGACAGTACATTTAACAGCGCTATTTTACCATATTCGGCCCTGTTTTCGCTTATCTGTTGACACTGTGATCATGAGGTTTTACAACCGGATAAAGGTGATAAACCTGACATATGAATGCCTGAGGACAATGGACCATTACATTTGTGTTAATGGGTAAAATAAGCTTTTATTCCGGCAATATACAGAGGTTCCACCCACGTCATTTGAGCTCATATCGTGTTAAGGAAGCAGTCGGTCGAATGTTTATATTTGCTGTTCTATATCATTTGATGTAAAAGGTAGAAGCTGTGAAGTTGTATTTATTTCAAAGCAGAGAGAGAAGAGTACAACACAATACAATGGTTGCGCATGGTGTTATTGCTTTTATTTCAATATAATAATTGACAAACAAACATAACACACCCGGTACATAATGAATACTATACGGCGTGGTATTTTACCAGCACGTGCTGTTAGTCGTTGATACAATGGACGCGATACACATTGCATACCTACAGTGGCATAGAGTAGACATTCACTCCTCTTTTTTTAAGCACTCGTCTTTTTTTTATCTCGTTTCCACGACATACTAACTCGAGGGATCGATTTCTAACTCGTGGGAACAAGTTAGCTATGTCGTGGGAACGACTTACTAAGTCTAGAGAACGATATAGAAGCAAGAGGAGTGCACAACTAAATTAAAGAGGAGTGCGATGCAAAAAGGAGAGGTGCAGTACATAAACACAACCGTTACGTACTCTTTATACATAATGAAGGAGTTTTAGTTTTCCGGTACCCGCTACATATGTTAAATGTTTAGCATAACATTTTAAAAATATTTAAAATGAAAAGGTATTAAGCACTTTATTATGATGATTTAACTGGCTAATACCTATACCGTGTTTAGTTTCTGACAATATGTTTGGACGAATGACTTTCAATTTGTATAATATGTCACATATCTTATAAAAGCAGCAATTGAGTATTTGGTGTTAAAATTACTAAACGAAATGACTGCTCAAGACATGGTGGTGTCATAAATTGTGTTTAATGACCAGGCATCTTCCACCTGTGGTTTATGACACCAGGTTGTTATGTAGTATTTGTCTGCAAAGTATCTTATCATAACGAGATAATGGGGTTGTGCTGAATGCGGGGCATTTAAAGAATGGGATAAAAATGCTGAAACGAAGAGTGTCAAAATTGGTGCTGACACCTAAATAAAAATAAGTACTAAACTCAACAAAAAAAAATGTAATGTTTTAAGGGGAAAAAACGACTTTAAATGGAAAGTATATATTAACTGCCAATTCTGACGATGTCGTCTAGTGTTGACAAGATGGTTACTTCGCCGATTGTTCAAACGCGTGAAGGGTCGAAATCAGTTGCGGCGTTGTGTGGCAGTGATAGAAATGGCATCACGTTCAGCCTCGTTCTGGAATTCTGCGAGTCAAGTGACTTCGCGCTTTGGCTTATTGGGAAAAGGGTCTATTTGTGTGTAGGTAGATTATTTGCAGACCTTACTTGGAATTGCATAACTTAAAAAAACACAATCTAGGTTTGGGAATGGCTTTGTTTTTTAAGTATTCGTACATTTTAGGTTTAATGTTTCATGTACTTATGTAGCTTTAACAAATATTTACCATCTACGATGTCTTTGGAGTCATGATATAAGGTGACTGACAGCAAACGCACATTACACTATCAAAATGTATGAATAGTGTAGTGCTCTGTAATGGTACAGGTCCTAATTTGAATTCATATTAACACATTTTAACAATGTTTAAAATCCTGGTTATCAGATAGGGGTATGGTGGGTGAGCCAGCATGTCGCATCCAACAGGTTATGTTTGAATTGACCAATCTTGATGAAACGTTAGATAAAGGTAGCTTGCATTGAGGCCTAGCGTGGGAACGTATTTGGGATGACAGTGGGATATCTGTATGTGCATAAATTACTAGATCTTTCACAATTGGAAATGAGATATTTAATAGACACACCATCATGAGGTCTTTAAAAAACAAGAATGTAGTTAAAAGAGAATTTGCGGACTGCAACGACTGATCTGGGACGACATGTTACGCAAATGCATTAAGCCCCATTTTCCCAGAGTGAGGCTTATTTAAAGACTAACATCATTCTAATCCGCTGTCTGATCATATGAATTTCTGTAATTATTAAGATAATATTAAGTTCTTAACAAAAACATGTATGATTTTGTTTATATAATAAGCTCATCCAATCTTAAGTGTTTTAGTGAATGATAAAACATAACAGGGATCATGACGTTGATATATTTTTATTTAGACAGTCTCATTAATGAACGCAAGATTTTATCCTTGGGAACCTATAACTTTTCTCACTTGAATGTTAATATTGTTAGTATATTTACGCAGTACATACTTTTGAAGTCATCATTATATTAAAATATGAGCCTCACTCTGGGACAACAGGGCTTAATGCATGTGCGTCCGCACAGGCTAAGCAGGGACGACACTTTCAGCCTAAACTGGATTTTTGGTATAAAAGAGACTTCCTTTCATCGAAACATACCACAAATGCGGAAAGTGTCTTCCCTTTTTAGCCTGTGTGGACTGCACAGGCTAATGAGGAACGACACTGTATACACTAGCTTTAAGCCCAGTTTTCCCAGACCGAGGCTCATAGTGTAAGTATATTTGTGCCGCACATGGTATAAAACTATTATGCTGTTATGCAATTTAAGGATTTTGACTTAGTTGTAAAAACTGGCTAATTATGAACAACACATTCCGCTTGTATAGGATGTTTTTTAAAGGAAGTGTCTTCTTAACGGAAATTCTAATAAGGCAGAGATTCTTGTCTCTGTTTAGCCTGTGCGGACTAATTTGCCCTGTTTTTTTTTTAATAGTTCTTAGAGGTACTCGTTTTGAAAATGATGATTTCTAGACCTGTTCATGATTTCTATACTGTATTTTGACTGTTCACAAATTTTACTCTTTATTTGTATCTTTTTACATTTACGGAATATTGGTGTTTTATATGCCCAAGCCATGATAATTGTGGAAAAACATACACTGTTAACCATGTCTGTGTGCTTCTGTGTGTGTAAGTGTATGTGTTTGACATTTTGTGTCAGGCTCATATTTTTTTCTGTATTGCATATGATTTGAAAATTAATTGGAACACATAATCATCATGGCAAAACGGTGTGTCGTGTTATACAAACATGTTGCTCATGTAAAGGTCAAGTTTACAGCGGACATGATGTTTCCTCATATTCCTAATATGGATAAATTGAAGGTACATCTTCATATCTGTCCATAACTTCATCCTGCGTCATGGGATTTGGAAATGCAGTGGTACAAAAACATATCAAAGCATAGTCAATATGTGAATATTCATATGAAACAGGTGCATATAACAGTACAATATTGTTCCTAGTAATTTGTTGAAAATAAGTTATATTATGGCTTTATATTTCAGGGAAGGTACCATAATACTTTAGACATTAACCGATTTCACAAAATTATGTCTTCGAAGTATGACAACACTTTTAGAAAATTAACATGTTACATATTCCATCTTTTTCATGCGATAAACACTTAAGAAGTATACTATTACAATTTTAGAAACATATGACACAACTTTGAAATTGAATTATATTGCTTTATTGTGGTATGTATTATGGTCCGGTGGCCTTGGTTTACTAAATGAACTGTTTTGTTCTGTTCTATAGCACAAAGTTGCATACCATAACCTAAGTTATTTACCGTACTTTAAATCTTTGGAAAATGTCTTTGTCTGCTACATAATTTTGCTCTTAGTAATAAATTCAGATATCATATTAAACACTTTTGACTCGATAATATAAATATGTTACATGTTGTTTTGCCTTTATAGTCTTTACAAATGTTGGCAGCAGTTGTGTTATGCATGTTTCCTTGATGCTACTGCTGTTCACTAAATCCATGTTTGGGCATTGTTGTTAACATAACTTTTATGTATATATACATGTGCAAGAAATTTGTCAACCAATAATATAACGTGATTCTGTGTTCATTTACTTTAAGAAATTGCATTTAATTCTGGCCGATATCTTTCGCCCCATCCAAATTATTATTTCAAAAGCAACACATATATATGTTATGGTCGTCACCAATACAGACTTATTGCTTGCCATCAACCAACAATGACAAAGTGTTGAGTTAATCTTTAATTTTGTCAATATTTACTTAATTCGATTTGTCTACGACCCCTACTTATCATAAATGTAAAACAGGCTAAACTTGATCATGTATCATACTAAGTGTGCGTAATTTTGAGGCCAGCGGTTGATCCCGTCATTCCATTTTAAGATAACTGTACGATGTTCTAATTCGAACCATCGCATACAACATTTATCTTCACCCAGGTGACGCTAACAGAGAAAAGCGCATACACATACAGATAAAATTCGTGTGTATTTGAAGTTTAACTGATTCAGTGGAAGAGGTATTAAATGCTGACGGGATACCATAATTTCATTTTAAGATTACTTTATGGTGTTCCAATTCGAACCGTCGCATTCAACTAGTATCTGCGCCCTGTAGACTTAAACAAAATGAAGTACAAACACACAGATAACAGTCATGTACATTTTAAGCTTAACTAATTCAGTGAAACAGGTATCATATGCTTACGGTATACTATGAATGACTAATTAAGATGTGTTGCCGAAATACCATTGAGTCATTAAAATAATAAATTATTTATTTTATAAAGAGTTTTTGCATGAAAAAAAAATGCTTTCGTTTTACTTTTTTCCAGACCCAGCAACGAAACTTGTAACACCTATGGACATTCTTGACGTTAACATTCTGACGCTTCCGGAAGACATGATCATACCTATTTTCAAATTACTCACCCAGTTCGAAGTTCTTCGCAACATTCGTTTGACATGCAAAACCTGGAACCATTATTCGCGATATGGCATATTATGGAGACGTATTCGAGCTCAGGACTTCATTCGAGCCACCTTCAGAATTGACAATTTTATGGGATTTCTCTGCGATATATCACATTCGGTAGAAGAATTAGAAATTGACGTAACACAGATAGCAACTTTGCAGGAGAAGCAAGTATTTTTTCCAATATGAAGAAGTGAAATTTATTATTCGCTGTCACAGAAGGCTAAGGAGCTTGACAATAAATAAAGCACACAGACGACTCGACACTAACCGATCGGATGCTAACTCGCTAAAAGCAATAGTAAGGATGTACCCAACGTTGGAAGTATTACATTTGAAATATTTTAGTTTTGACTTCGATATGACGTTCTGTCCTACAGATCTGAAAGAGCTCGTGGTTGCTGGCTGGATTATGGGAGAAAGAAGCAAGTTTAAACACCCCATAAATGTTGGTGAGCATTTTAAGAACCTTACACATCTTGGTTTGCTCGGATGTCAACTTATAAATAAAACTGTGCTTGGATTGCTCAGTGGTCTGCCGTGTTTGGAATCCATAGATTTATCATATACAAAATAGGATCAATATCTTACGGATGACAAAAACATCCCTGATAAACCCTGCTCCAAGAGAATTCAGAAAGTTGTCTTGAATAATATGGACTGTGAGTTCTTTCCGCATGTATTTTTATACATTCTGGTATCAGCTAGTGAAAGTATTCGTTATACTGACATTTCTAACAGCAGCCAGGGGAACCTCACGTCGCCATGCCTACACAACATTGCAAAAATGTGTAAGCATCTGGAAACTCTAGTCATTGGTAACTATGATTTCTATAATGAGTACCTGGATAAGGCATATTTTCGTATGTTGGGTCCAGATATAAACGGAATCAACAGAGGAATCAGAGATGTTGCCTCCAACAACCAACACCTTTCTACATTAAAAATTAATTTCGTTGAATCCAATATAGACGATGAGACTGTTTTGCACGTTTTTCAAAACTGTTTGAAACTACAGTGGATTGAAATATTGGGATGTGAAAGTCTTTCAGACAACACATTAAGCAACATTGCCAACTCAGAAAGGCTCCGCGTGATGAAAATATCAAAATGCAAATATTTGACGCCAGCAGGCATAGGCAAAGCATTAGAAAGATGCAGTCGACTGAGGACATTGCATGTAGAAGACATTGGGACAATCAAACTTATTTTAGATAGGCAGAGCTTCCGATTAATGAACTGCTTGACGACTTTGAGTCTCGCCCACTGTTACGAGCTTTCTTATGAATGTCTCGATCAAATCTCAAAATGTTGCCCTATCTTGCGTAGTGTTAACCTTACATGCTGTCACAGAATAACGGACGTCGGCTTCGTTCAGTTTGTCCAGGAATGTGCAAGCATCACAGAAATAGTTCTCAATGACAATGCCGAACACAAAATTGGTTTGAACGGCCATGCATTCGCCGCAATCGCTAACTGCAAGAACAATTTAGAACGTTTAACTTTAGGTCGTTTCAGTAAAATCACGTACGAAGCTATACACGAGCTGATTTGCAAGTGTCCTAAACTAGACGAAATTTTGTTCTGCAACACAGACAGAGAATGGGAATTCGATGTCGTTATAACGGCTTCTAAAATTGACATAACACAGGACATGATACGACGAAAAGTAGAAAAGCTATAACATGAACAAGAAAATGTTTGTTCGTATGGATTTGTATCAGCGATTCGCTTGCACAGGGACTGTTTAAGTCGCAGAGACAAAAGAAGATGTTCAATGACTGGGACAAGGCTGGTGTGCCCATGGAGTGAAACACATAAATTCGTTAAACGACATGTGCTGAATTACATTGGCGATACTTACTTGATGTTCTAGCTCCGGGTTCATTCCACTACTTCAAACACAAAAGGGATTTTCGCAATATCGACTGACACACGTTTATAACTTGGATCATTACAATATGTCATTTACGGAAATTGCTTTAAGTTTTCGGACACTCTAAATTTTCGGGCAACCTCTTTTTTAGACAAAATAATTATTTTTCATGACTCTAAATTTTCGGACATACGGGTTTTTCGTCCATAATTAATGACTTTATTTTTGGACAGTATATTATTTTGGCCCTGATTTCGCTTATCTGTTGACACTGTGATCATGAGGTTTTACAACCGGATTAAGGTCGTAAACCTGGCATACGAATGCCTTAGGACAATGGATCATTAGTAATTTACATTTGCGTTATTGGGTAAATAACCTTTTAGTCCGGTAATACACAGAGGTTTCACCCACATCATTTGAGCTCATATCGTGTAAAGGAATCAGTCTTTTTAATGTTTATATTTTTTTGTTCTATATCATTTGATGTAAAAGGTAGAAGCTGTGAAGTTGTATTTATTTCAAAGCAGAGAGAGAAGAGTACAACACAATACAATGGTTGCGCATGGTGTTATTGCTTTTATTTCAATATAATAATTGACAAACAAACATAACACACCCGGTACATAATGAATACTATACGGCGTGGTATTTTACCAGCACGTGCTGTTAGTCGTTGATACAATGGACGCGATACACATTGCATACCTACAGTGGCATAGAGTAGACATTCACTCCTCTTTTTTTAAGCACTCGTCTTTTTTTTATCTCGTTTCCACGACATACTAACTCGAGGGATCGATTTCTAACTCGTGGGAACAAGTTAGCTATGTCGTGGGAACGACTTACTAAGTCTAGAGAACGATATAGAAGCAAGAGGAGTGCACAACTAAATTAAAGAGGAGTGCGATGCAAAAAGGAGAGGTGCAGTACATAAACACAACCGTTACGTACTCTTTATACATAATGAAGGAGTTTTAGTTTTCCGGTACCCGCTACATATGTTAAATGTTTAGCATAACATTTTTAAAATATTTAAAATGAATAGGTATTAAGCACTTTATTATGATGATTAAACTGGCTATACCTATACCGTGTTTAGTTTCTGACAATATGTTTGGACGAATGACTTTCAATTTGTATAATATGTCACATTTCTTATAAAAGCAGCAATTGAGTATTTGGTGTTAAATTACTAAACGAAATGACTGCTCAAGACATGGTGGTATCATAAATTGTGTTTAATGACCAGGCATCGTCCACCTGTGGTTTATGACACCAGGTTGTTATGTAGTATTTGTCTGCAAAGTATCTTATCATAACGAGATAATGGGGTTGTGCTGAATGCGGGTCATTTAAACAACGGGATAAAAATGCTAAAATCGAAGAGTGTCAAAATTGGTGCAGACACCTAAATAAAAATAAGAACTAAAATCAAGAAAAACTATGTAATGTTTTAAGGGGAAAAAACGACTTTAAATGGAAAGTATATATTAACTGCCAATTCTGACGATATCGTCTAGTGTTGACAAGATTGTTACATCGCCGATTGTTCAAACGCGTGATTGGTCGAAATCAGATGCGGCGTTGTGTGGCAGTGATAGAAATGGCATCACGTTCAGCCTCGTTATGGAATTCTGCGAGTCAAGTGACTTCGCGCTTTATAAATATTGGCTTATTGGGAAAAGGGTCTATTTGTGTGTAGGCAGATTATTTGCAGACCTTACTTGGAATTGCATAACTTTACAAAAAATTAAATCTAGGTTTGGGAATGGCTTTGTTTTTTTTAAGTATTCGTACATTTTAGGTTTAATTTTGCATGTACATGTACTTATGTAGCTTTAAAAAATGTTTACCATCTACGATGTCTTCGGAGTCATGATATAAGGTGACTGACAGCAAAAACACAGTACACTATCAACATGTATGAATAGTGTAGTGCTCTGTAATGGTACAGGTCCTAATTTGGATTCATATTAACAAAGTTTAAACAAAGTTTAAAATCCTGGTTATCAGATAGGGGTATGGTGGGTGAGCCAGCATGTCGCATCTAACAGGTAATGTTTGCATTGACCAATCTTGATGAAACGTTAGATAAAGGTAGCTTGCATTGAGGCCTAGCGTGGGAACGTATTTGGGATGACAGTGTGATATCTGTATGTGCATAAATTACTAGATCATTCACAATTGGAAATGAGATATTTAATAGACACACCATAATGAAGTCTATAAAAGCATGACAATATTGGTGATGTTCAATATTCTGTGATGTTTATGTTCACAATTAATACATCATTTGTTGCATTGGTGAAGTAAATTGTTATTGTTTTTTTAATTATAACAAAGTTTATAATAAATAGAATATATCATGATTGAATTCATATGGATTTCTTTGATTATTAAGATACTATTAAGTTCTTAACAAAAACATGTATGATTTTGTTTATATAATAAGCTCATCCAATCTTAAGTGTTTTAGTGAATGATGAAACATAACAGGGATCATGACTTAGTTCTAAAAACTGGCTAATTATGAACAACACATTCCGCTTGTATAGAATGTTTTTTAAAGGAAGTGTCTTCTTAACGGAAATTCTGATAAGGCAGAGATTCTCGTCTCTGTTTAGCCTGTGCGAACTACACAGGCTATTTTTCCCTGTTTTTTACTAGTTCTCAGAGGTACTCATTTTGAAAATGATGATTAATAGACCTGTTCATGATTTCTATTCTGTATGTTTACTTTTCACAAATTTTACTCTTTATTTGTATCTTTTTACATTTACGAAATATTGGTGTTCAATGTGCCCAAGCCATGATAATTGTGGACAAACATACACTGTTAACCATGTCTGTGTGCTTCTGTGTGTCTAAGTGTATGTGTTGGACATTTTGTGTCAAGCTTATATTTTTTTTCTGTATTGCATGTGATTTGAAAATTAATTGGCACACCTAATCATCATGTCAAGACGGTGTGTCGTGTTATACAACCATGTTGCTCATGTAAAGGTCAAGTTCACAATGTAATGAGGTTTACTCATAGTCCGTATATGGATAAATTGAATGTACATCTTCATATCTGTCCATAACTGCATCCTGCATCATGGGATTTGGAAATGCAGTGGTACAAAAACATATCAAAGCATAGTCAATATGTGAATATTCATATGAAACAGGTGCATATAACAGTAGAATGTTGTTCCTAATCATTAGTTGAAAATAAGTTCTATTAAGGCTTTATATTTCAGGGAAGTTACCATAATGCTATAGACATTAACCGATTTTCACAAAATTATGTCTTCGAATTATGACAACACTTTTAGAAAATTAACATGTTACATATTCCATCTTTTACATGCAATAAACACTTAAGAAGTATACTATTACATTTATAGAAACATATGACACAACTTTGAAATTGTATTATATTGCTTTATTGTGTTATGTATTATGGTCCGGTGGCCTTGGTTTACTAAATAAACTGTTCTGTTCTGCTATATAGCACATAGTTGCATACCATAACGTAAGTTATTTACCGTACTTTAAATCTTTGGAAAACGTCTTTTGCTACATATTTTTTCTCTTAGTAATAAATTCAGATATCATATTTAACACTTTTGACTCGATAATATAAAAATGGTGCTTGCTGTTTTGCTTTTATAGTCTTTACAAATGTTGGCAGCAGTTGTGTTATGCATGTTTCCTTGTTGTTACTGCTGTTCATTAAATCCATGTTTGGGCATTGTTGTTGACATAGCTTTTATGTATATATACATGTGCAATAAATTTGTAAACCAATAATAAAACGTGATTCTGTGTTCATTTACTTTAAGAAATTGCATTTATTTCTGGCCGATATCTTTCACCCCATCCAAATTATTATTTCAAAAGCAACTCATATATATGTTATGGTCGTCAGCAATACAGACTTATTGCTTGCCATCAACCAACAATGACAACGTTTTTAGTTAATCCATTAATTTAGTCAATATTTACTTTAGTCGATTTGTCTACGACCCTACATATCATAAATGTAACACAGGTTAAACTTTTTCATGTATCATACTAAGTGTGCGTAATTTTGAGGCCAGCGGTTGATGCCGTAATTCCATTTTAAGATAACTGTAATTCTAATTCGATCAACATTTATCTTCACCCAGGTGACGCTAACAGAATGAAGCGCATAAACATACAGATAGAAATGTTTGAAGTTTAACTGATTCAGTGAAAGAGGTATTAAATGCTGACGGGATACCATAATTTCATTTTAAGATAACTGTATGGTGTTCCAATTCGAACCGTCGCATTCAACTAGTGTCTACGCCCGGTAGACGCAAACAGAATGAAGCATAAACACACATATAACATTCATGTACATTTTAAGCTTAACTAATGCTTACGGTATACTATGAATGACTTATTAAGATGTGTTGCCGAAATACCATTGAGTCATTAAAATAATAAATTATTTATTTTATAACTAGTTTTTGCATGAAAACAAAATGGTTTCGTTTTACGTTTTTCCCAGACGCCGCAACGAAATTTGTAAAAACTATGGACATTCTTGACTTTAACAATCTGACGCTTCCGGAAGACGTCATAATACCTATTTTCCAATTACTTACCCAGTTCGAAGTTCTTCACAACATTCGTTTGACATGAAAAACCTGGAACCATTTTTCGCGATATCGAATATTATGGAGACGTATTCGAGCTCAGGACTTCATTCGAGCCACCTTCAGAATTGTGAATTTTATGGGATTTCTCTGCGATATATCACATTCGGTAGAAGAATAAGAAATTGACGTTACACAGATAGACACTTTGAAGAAGAAGCAAGTATTTTTTCCAGGGCTAAGAAGCTTGACAATAAATAAAGCACACAGAAAACTCGATAACGATCGATTGGATGCTAACTCGCTAAAAGCAATAGAAAGGATGAACCCAACGTTGGAAGTATTACATTTGAAATATTTTAGTTTTGACTTCGATATGACTTTCTGTCCTACAAATCTGAAACAGCTCGTTGTTGCTGGTTTGATTATGAGAGAAAGAAGCAATTATAAACACCCAAGAAATGTTGGAGAGCATTTTAAGAACCTTACACATCTTGGTTTGCTCAGATGTCAACTTATAAATAAGACTGTGCTTGGATTGCTCAGTGGTCTGCCGTGTTTGGAATCCATAGATTTATTATATACAAAATACGATCAATATCTTACGGATGACAAAAACATCCCTGATAAACCCTGCTCCATGAGAATACAGAAAGTTGTCTTGAATAATATGGACTGTGAGTTCTTTCCGCATATATTTTTATACATTTGGTATCAGCTCGTGAAAGTATTCGTTATATTGACATTTCTAACAGCAGCCAGGGGAACCACACGTCGCCATGCCTACACAACATTGGAGAAATGTGTAAGAAGCTGGACACTCTAGTCATCGATTACTATGATTTTTATAATGATTACCTGGACAAGGCATATTTTCGTCTGTTGGGTCCAGATATAAGCGGAATCAGAGATGTGGCCTCTAACAACCAACACCTGTCTACAATAAAAATGAATTTCGTTGATGCTAATATAGACGATGGGACTGTTTTGCACGTTTTTCAAAACTGTTTGAAACTACAGTGGATCGAACTATTTGGATGTATAAGTCTTTCGGACAACACTTTAGACAACATAACCAACGGAAAAAGGCTCAATGTGAGGAAGATATCAAAATGCATATATGTGACGCCAACTGGCATTAGCAAGGCATTGGAAAGATGCAGTCGACTGAGGACATTACATGTAGAAGACATTGGGACAATCAAACTTATTTTAAATAGAAAGAGCTTCCGATTAATGAACTGCTTGACGACTTTGAGTCTCGCTAACTGTTACGAGCTTTCTTATGAATGTCTCGACCAAATCTCAAAATGTTTCCCTATCGTGCGTAGTATAAACCTTACATGCTGTCGCAGAATTACGGACGTCGGCTTCGTTCTGTTTGTCCAGCAGTTAGAAAGCATCACAGAAATAGTTCCCACTGACAATGCAGAATAGATTGTTTTGACCGGCCATGCATTCGCCGCAGTCGCTAACTGCCAGAATAATTTAGAACGTTTAACTTTAAGCCGTTTCAGTAAAATCACATACGAAGCTATACACGAGCTGATTTGCAAGTGTCCCAAACTAACCGAAATTTTGTTTTGCAACACAGACAGAGAATGGCAATTCGATGTCGTAATTACGGCTTCTAAACTTGACATGACACAGGCCGAAATACTTAAATTCACTTACAAAGGGACTTTTCAAGTCGCAGAAACAAAGAAAAACTGTTCATGGACTGGGACAAGGCTTGTCTGCCTATGGATTGAAACATATCAATTGGTTAAAAGATCTGTGCTGAATTACATTGGTGATAATTCTCGATGTTCTAGCTCCGGGTTAATTCCACTACGTCAAACACAAAAATGATTCTCGCAATATCGGAAAAGAAACGTTGATAACTTGGGTCATTAAAACATATCATGTAATTGGATTACTAGTGCAAAAGCAATATCCGTACCTTCAGAAAAAGCATCACGTCAACGTTTTGGTATTATTTAATTGTATTTACATGATTGTAGTAATCCTCTGCGTATCTTAATAACTATAACAATATCTAGAGGCTTTTAACTGTTGTCTGTTCCGAATCATGATAATTTTAATAAACATGTATAATGACTCCAGTGTCATACCACTGCATGCGTGGCAGATGAATTTATAATTAAGTTTCATTTAGATGTCCTATTTTTGCATGGGTATTCTTAATTATAGAAATAAGAAACAACTACTTTGTTGAAAACAATTTTATATTTAACAATCAATGAGTTTTAAGTTTGCGTGTAGCGAATGAAAACAATTGCAAGGATGTAATAATGAACATACTCAATACTGTCAATTCAAATTGAACAACAGATGAACAAGAACACCGAATTTCAAGTGCCTTATTAAACTCTGCATGCAATCTTTCAATCTAACACAGTACCGAATTATTATCACAGAAATATGAATGTAAGTCCAAACAAAAATATCACCATGAAATACTTATACCTGTACGAAGACACACCCGAATAGAGCATTATCTGTTCATAAGTATAAACAATGTAGGTAGCAGAGAATGAGTAAACTCAATTACTGTCAGTGTCCCTATCAGGAATAAAAATTTCTTCCTCACCCTCTTCCTTCTGTCCGCCTCAATCTTGCTACCACTTCCACTGCGGCTTGAGCTGTGTGACATTGACTGTTTGCCGATCGACAGAGGATTCCGCCACGACTACGCGATCTCGACCGCAAAGGTGACATAGAACCACTTCTGCTTCTTCTTTTCCTCCTGCTAGCACTTTGAGAAACACTTTTAGATCAGCTGCGAGACTTGCTGGGACTGCGACTTCCACTTCTTGACCTTGACCTGATTTTTGACGATGACCTTCAACCCGAGCATGACTTACATCGACTTCCAGTCCTACTTGTGGATTGAGATCTGGATCGGCTTGGGTTTCTACTTCCGGTAGGGGAACGAGATCGTAGCATTGAGCGCTTTGGACTTTGAAGGTCTTCTTCTGAAAAAGTATACATGTCATAATGTGATAAGCCCACTACACGATAATGTATGGTTTGCCAATAGTAACCTGACATTGACCTGAATGCATGAATATATTAAGGAACTGCTATTTTAAGTGCATTAATATGCATACCAGAATCCGGTTAAATAGATTCAAGAACACATAAATTTTGTTTTTATTTATCCGTAAAACGTGTGAATGAAAAAATATAAGTGTAACTATTGATTATCGGAAACAATTTATTTCTGGCATGTATTCTAATAGAATTCACTAGAATCGCATTATTTTCAATGTTTACTACAACAGAAAAATACCTTCATATATTTTCTCAAAGATCAAACTTCAATTGTGTCCATTAAATGCTAAAATATAAAACTAAGCACTTTTGTAAGGCGGTCTGCAAATGAGTTTAAGATTTATTTTGGACCTCTTAATTATTGTAAATGCAAAGCTCTAAACCTTTCTTAAGTTCATTTTGTAAAAGTATGTATTATAGCTTTCTGGTGTTATGACGACTCAACCTGGGTTTATCTGTGGTGACCCGGCTCCCAGCGAAAATGAATTTGGTTAATCTCTACCATACTTAACAGTTGGGGATTTACCACCACCCATCCCCACCCCCCACCTCNGAAAGAAAAAAACACCAAACGTAAGTTGAATTGATTTCAATAAAATCTTAATAATTAGAAAATGCAACTAACATTTAAATTTGTCCTTACTTCTGTACGTCTGAAATTTAATAAGGTAGGATTAGGGGACACACTGCAGGTCCTCACATAATGCAGCCTCAGGCAAAAAGGACCGCAAAAAAACTTCGAAATAAACACCTGGTCTCTAGTTCATAATAGAAGATTATTTCAGTATAGATCCATAGATAATATGTCTGTATTTTTGTCAAATTTAGAAGACAACAACAAAATTCGTAACACACAGCGAGATCCGTGTTCATATAAATGGCTAGAAAAAAACAGGACTTCGGAATGACATCTTATATGTACACATCATCATGATGTCTTTAAAGCATACACATATGTGTGTAGTTAAATATACATGTACTGCCAGGATTATTTGCACAATTGATACATCATGTGTTGCACTGGTTACTTGAAGTGTTTTGTTTTTCATCATAAGAATGTACATAATAAATATGATATATCATGATTGTAGTTGTTCTAATGGTTTGTATCGCACTCTAATATGGTATGAAATCGTTTTCCACACGCCCTGCGGGCTCATGAAATTAAACACCGCACAATTGTGGCGTGTTCTGAGAAAACTTGCAGTCCGCACAGGCCAATCAGGGACGACAATTTCCGCTTTTATGGAATTTTTCGTTTAAATGATGTCTCTTCTTAGCGAAAATCCAGTTTAGGCGGAAAGTGTCGTCCCGGATTAGCCTGTGCGGACTGCACAGGCTAATCTAGGATGACACTTTACGCACAAGCATTTTGCCCAGTTTTCTCAGAACACGCCACAATTAACTCATGCAATACAATCCACCGGAACACCACAGTCATGTAATATTCTCCTTTAAAATTGCTAATGTAACTCAATTTTTTCATGTTTATGGTTGTGTTGTTTGTATTGTCATATATTTCATAGGATTGTCTAATATCGTATATTATTGTATAATACTGAATAGTATTTCATAGTCTTGCATAGTTTTGCATAGGCAATTGGTCGCTAGCGTTTAAAAACGCAATATGGTTAACAGAGTATCTCCAGATAATGTTTCTGGATTTTCATGTGTCCTATGTTTATGTCACTTATAATCAGAGGGCTTTAGACTCGCGTTGAGAATGCAGTGGTTTGGACCCACTTGCAAACACACTTGTGATAAAGTACTCATGTTATCAAGCCCGCTTACATAACGCTCGATAGAGCTGAGTGTATCTGGGTGCTAGCGCTCAGTTGTGACGGCTGACTTTGTCTGAACTATATGTTTGTCATTCAGCATGCAATTTTAAAATAACTCATTACACATGTTCCCCATCATTAGATGAGTCATGTGCAATACCTGTATCCATACTGTATACATTAAAGGTCAATGTCACATGTAAAGGTCAAAGGTTAAATTTGTGCATATATGGCTTGTCTGGACTGTAACTTTGTCATTTCTTATGCAATTTTAAGATGACCTATACACATGACCATCATGAGGAGACGATGTGTTGCGTGTATCACCCGTCTCCCATAATCAAATGTAAAGGTCACACCATCATCTTGGCCATCTGGATGTTCAGTTTGGCCATCTGTGTCGGGTAAGCATTCTTGCTTTATCACCCCCTGGTACGAATAGCAGGTTGGTGTCACATATAACGTGTGTCATATTTTGTGAAACTATATGGTTTCATATGTATTTTAAAGGTATCTGAACGTAATCAAGATTTTTATGCCATTTGTGTAAGACTGACATTCTTGCTCATATCTTTACCTGCAGACTATTACCGTTTCATATACATATTTTGATATGAAAATGCGATCTAGTTTGATACGTTATTATTTCATTTATTGACATGCAATTCGAATACAGCTCATTCAACTGATTTTAAATATTAAATACTTTTAACACACAAGTCCTTCCTACTTGAATAATCATGAAAATACTATACACCTTCAGTCTTCCATAAAAAGGCAATATATTAATACCAGCAGTCGGAATAAAAGTGAACAAGGAACGAATGTGTATTTCCTAACAAGTAACAAATAATTAAAACCACTGCACGCATTCATTTATTTTTCAAATGATTTTGATATTTGTCCGCAAATATACAAGTATTTCAGTATTTGTCTGCCACGCAATAATATTGTTTTACCCATAAATATGACCTTAATCTGCAGTATTTTTCCCTTATAACTATAGTGACCTCAAATCTTGTGTCAATATGCAAATATCCATTTTACACAAAATCATAACAGGTAAACATTTATTGAACTTAGGAATACGTTGAGTTTCAAATAAGGGATCTTATGAATGTGTCCACAAAAAAACAGATTGACGAAATCAAAATGTTTAAACTTTGTGTCATAGATTCAAAAAGAAAAGCAAGACGGTATAAAACGGAGCAAAAGTAGTCAATTTGACACACGTTTATATTTCATTTTTGTTTACCATTTTTCATTATTTGAAACTGATAACATTATCACGCGATAAAAATGTAAAACGATTGTATAACACGAGATTTTGTTAAACATGCCACCAACCTGCCGCAAAGTAGGAAGAGAGTATAGAATAAGGCTGAACAAAATGAATCATAGACTCGTGTCTTAGAAAGTTTAGTATCATATCTCCCATCGTACTAACACGTTATCGTCAACGTGAGTTTGCCTCATCATTATCGCAAGGTCGGGCATTGCCTATAAAATCAATCCATTCATAGACTTTAGCCCACACGGCAATTCGTAAATTTGTTCTATGCGCGACAGTCCGACTCATTATGCAAGCACTTCTTAAACAAACACTGTTGTACTCAGTTATCCTTGGTAAAAGATTCTTTAGACGTTCCCATAACATGACTATTTTCAAACTGGTATATATAAATATTAAGCCGTCATTTCAAGAGTGAAAAATATCTACCATTTACATTTTGCATATTATAAATGTTTATGTTAAGCCAATAATTAACGTTATAAATTAAGATAATATATTACATACTGGTTATGAAGGTGCAGATATGTAATCTTATTTATCCTGTAATTCATTTTTAGATAACTGCATGGTATCCCTACTTGACGCGTTGCATACAGCCATTATGTAAACCATGTACACGCGAGCAAATACACATACAGATAACATTCATAAAGATCTACAGTTTGACTGATTCAGTGCAACAGGTTTCATATGTTTACGGTATGTATGACTTATTCAGTTATATTTTGAAATACAATTGACTCATTAAAATCCAAAATCGACTATTATTTAAGGTCTTTTTGCATATAAAAATAATGCTTTCATTTTACTTTTTCAGACACCGCAATCGAAAATATAACAACTATGGAAAGACAGGACGTAAACATTCTGACGCTTCCGGAAGACGTCATAATACTTATTTTCCAATTACTTCCCCAGTTCGAGGTTCTTCACAACGTTCGTCTGACATGCACAACTTGGAACCATTATTCGCGAGATGGAATACTATGGCGACGTATTCGAGCTCAAGACTTCATTCGAGCCTCCTTCAGAATTGAGAATTTTATGGGATTTCTTTGCGATATATCACTTTCAGTAGAAGAATTAGAAATTGGCATTGACCAGTTAGACCATTTGATTAAGAAATTCTTTTTTCCAGCTTGAAGCTTGAAGTTATATCCATCCCAAGCAATGTTTGCACAAAATATCGATCCATTGGAAGATTACAGGTCAAAAGGATTACTCGCGCTAACTAAAATGTACCCAGCATTGGAAGAATTGCATTTGAAATATTATTGTAGTGACTTCGATATGACATGCTGTCCTAAATATCTGAAAAAGCTCGTAGTTGCTGGCTTGATTATAAGTGAAAGAAGCATTTATAAACACCAAAGAGATGTTGGAGAGCATTTTAAGACCCTCACACATCTTGGTTTTCTCAGATGTTCACTGACAAATAAGACTGTGCTTGGATTGCTCAGTGGGCTACCGTGTTTGGAATCTGTAGATTTATCACTTATTAAACACAATTTCCATCTTACGGATGACGAAGAGATCCCCGATACACCCTGCTCCAAGAGAATACAGAAAGTGGTATTGCATAATACGGACCATAAGTTCTTCCCACATGTATTTATATACATTCTGGAATCAGCTCGTGAACGTATTCGTTATCACATGGAGCCTTTTTCCGTTGGCAATGTTGCCTAATGCGTTGTCCAAAGACTTTCACATCCAAACATTTCAATCCACTGTAATTCAGAACAGTTTTGAAAAACGTGCAAAACAGTTTCGTCGTCTATAACCGGTTGCAAGAAATTCAGTTTTAATGTAGACAGGTGTTGGTTGTTGGAGGCTACATCTCTGATTCCTCTGTTGATTTCTGTTTTATCTGAACCAAACGGAAACGAGTCTTCATGAAGTTATCATAGTTACCAATGGCAAGAGTGTCCAGATGCTTTCACATTTCTGCAATTTTATGTAGGCATGGCACCGTGAGGTTCGTCTGGCGGAAGTTAGAGATGTCAATATAACGATATCAACATGCCAATTGGTGACACCAACAGGTATTGGAAAGGCACTGGAAAGATGCAGTCGACTGAGGACATTGCATAAAGAAGGCATTGGGACAATCAAACTTATTTCAGATAGGCTAAGCTGTCCGTTAATGAACTTCCTGACGACTTTGATTCTCGCCCACTGTTTCGAGCTTTCTGATGAATGTCTGGACCAAATCGCAAAAACTTGCCCTATCTTGCGTATTATAGACCTTACGTGTTGTTGCAGAATTAAGGACGTCGGCTTCGTTCAGTTTGTCCAGCAATGTGCAAGCATCACAGAAATTATTCTCAACGACAATGTGGAACACAAGCTCGGTTTGAGCGACCATGCATTTGCCGGAGTCGCTAACTGCGAGAACAATTTAGAACGTTTAACTCTAGGACGTTTCTGTAAAATTACGAACGAAGCGATACTCGAGCTGATTTGCAAATGTCCAAAACTAAACGAAATTCTTTTCAAAACAGAGGAAATATTGGAATTGGATGTCGTAATAACGGCTTCGAAACTTGACATGACTCATGCCGAAACACTGAAATTCACGGAAAGGCTACGACGGGAATTAGAAAATCTACCATCCGCACAGGCTAATCAGGGACGACAATTTCCGCTTTTATGGAATTTTTCGTTTAAATGATGTCTCTTCTTAGCGAAAATCCAGTTTCGGCGGAAAGTGTCGTCCCTGATTAGCCTGTGCGGACTGCACAGGCTAATCTTGGATGACACTTTACGCACAAGCATTTCGCCCGATTTTGTCACGACGCTCCACAAATGTATCTTGCTTAATACAAACCATACTACACCGTTGTGTATATGAGCCTCATTCTGGTCAAACTGAGTTTATAGCATGTGCGTATAGTGTGCCAAGACAATCCTGTGCAGTAAGCACAGGTTTATCAGGGACGACATACACTTTTGCCTAAATTGGATTTTCGTTAATAAGAATTATTTTTAACAAAAAATATCTTTAAACGCGGAAAGTGTCGTTCCTGAATAGCCTGTAAAAACTGCACATGCCAATCAGGGACGAAACTTTCAGCTTAAACTGGAGTTTCTTTCATCAGAGACTTCTTTTAAACAAACACATTTTATTAAAGCGGAAAGTGTCGTCCCTGATTATCCTGTTTGGACTGCATATGGGACGACATTATACGCACATGCATTAAGCCAAGTTTTCCCAGAACGAGACCCACATAGAGTACATACTCGTTGTCTGTCTAATAGTCCTCATGTTCCTGCTCGTCTCTCTTCCTCTTGCCCAGGGTCTCCGTGGACGTTAGGAAGTAGGCAACAAACTGCTCACCACTCTCATCCACCGCACAGCTGTAACATGAACATCAATGAAGACGTATAATGGTACTTAAATAACCATCAAATGTCAAGCAGTTGTGAAATACAACTTGTGATAAGGTAGGCCACAAACTTTTCACCGCTCTCATCCATCTCACCGCTGAAATGTGAAAATCAACGGATACGGTATTATGGTACTTTTATGTCCATCAAATGTCAAGCTGCTTAAACACAAATGTAAGTTTGCACATGTTTAATATCCCGGATATGTCTACAGTTCTAAAACATGACATAGTAGTACCAAGGCTCACTATCACATCGATTTTAACGCTCTTATAAAAGTGTGTTAAACCTGTTTTTCGTTGACCGCCTTTTGTTGACAAATTGCTTATTTTGACGATTGACATCAACGTATCATACTAACGATTGAATCAACACATATGGTTCTTGCGTTCAACATACCATCTCATAGTAGAGATTAACATATATGTTTACAACTGTACCAAGTTACTTCAGACTACGTAACTGCATGTGAAAGTTTGCGCACGGGCAAGTCCTACGACAATATACCATACTTAGACATTTGACCATAAATGATGACCTTGACCTAGAAGCTACCGACGTTTGCAATGTCTTGGCCCTTGTTTACTTTTTATGTTATTGTTTTAACATGACCCAAGGAAAGAATGTTAATGGCAATCTAAAAGTGTAATACAATCCCAAAGTGTGTTATAATTCCGACCATGTTTAAATGGACTAGTTCACACATGTTAAAAATTATATTTTTCCAACTTTATTCAAAACTTCAAAGAACAGTGTACGAACCACATAACAATAATACCACTAACATAGATATATACTTTATAAACGTGTTTGTGTATGAATAAACATTGTTTAAAAACAAAATAAAGCATTAAAAACGAGAAATGTATTAAACATTTGCAGTATTATTGTTGTTTGTGTTATGATATGTGTTGAGATGTGGTTTGCTAAGGTACATAATTGATATTACGCATGATTCAAATTTAAAGTCAGGATGCTGCAGAGGTTAATGCGGTTGCCTTTAGAACCGGACGACTCGGTTTTCGATCCAGCTGTAGTCAATATATTGTTGTTAATCGTTGATGATAAAATAATTTTATATTGTTATACTTGAGCTCTTTAGTTTTTTTTAATATATCAAACTGAAAACATTACCGACAAACAACGTCAAACGATACATGCGTCCAAATGACACAGATGTCCACACGTTTCACGTTTGTCGTCTCAAAACTCCACTTATGTCAAACACAAGCTGTTTTATTGTAAAAAAAAAATGTTTGACCATCTTAGTTTGACCTCGACCTTTTCTGTTACGGAGATAGAACACGCCGTATCCTGGTGGTGGGCATTTGTGGTAAGCTATTTTTAAATCCATTATTAATTCAATATATAGTTAAGATATAGCTGAAACAGGAAGCTGTGCAAAGACCCACAGACCCACTAACAGACAGACAATAAGACTTCCGTAAGCCGCCTTCTTCAAGGGGGGGGGGCATAAATATGATTCAAATCATTGAACAAGTCCCTTTAAAGATTTGCATCAAATAAACATTTCCACTCGCCATAAAGTCTGGATACACTGACAGCACCCCCAATGGTTAGACACTATGTTTGCTATAGTGTTTGGTGATCTATGAAGAACAGCAATTATAATCATATAAATACAATTAATAAACTACGTTAAGCGCCTCGGTCGTGGGGCTCTTGAAGTTCGACTTGGACATCTCCGTGACGCCCTAAAACATAAAGCAAGTTTATATTGCGCGTATACACCCCATCATGTACGCATGTTTTATCAATTAATGCGCTACATTAGATGAAGCCCAGTTACAATACTGTTGAAAAACAAATCTTATTAGTGACGATGCTCTTTTTAACTCTGAAAACCAGAACGCCCGGTCAAGTCAGAGTACAAAGGTTCATAGTGGTCGTCACTTCGCCCAAAACAGAAATGTCTCACAATTTACAGTTAGACCCAAGAAACTCTTAATTACCGGGTAGCGACCCCCTCCCCGCATAACACACAGGTCCTTTTGTATTTTCGACAATAAAAAAACGGTTGCAGACTAGCACCATTGTTTCAAACCAGCAGCATGTTGATTTAACGGGGTTTCTGGACTTAGGACGTTGGCAGGGTCGGCCCCGATTCTTTGTCTTAGGAATCCCTGCTCGATAAGCCATTGAAGGAAGCTCTATATCAGATTGTAATGTCACATCTAACAATTAGCCATCCTTTGAGATTTTCTCGGGGAAACAAGTGTTTCATATCATTCTATGATGTACTAGCATTCTCCGAATATGGTGATGGCGATCCCGGAAGTCTCCAAATTTGGTAACGGGTATATTTAGAACATGATGCTGGGGCTTATACCAGGATTCGATTGGTCAAAAATGATGTCATTTTCATGGTTTTATTTAGAATTATTTTACGTTTGATGGGAACGACGCCCAAAGCCCTCAGACACATTAAGGCTCTGAAACAAGTGAGTCGTGGTCTCAGATAATCGAACTATACATTTTGGGGATGTAAGAAGGCATTGTACAGTAGGTTGATTGTTTTTCATTAGTTATTTTTGTATTAATATTTTTGCATCTTTTCTAAAGGTGCTTCTTTGATAGGTAAATTGATATATTTATTCGAGTGAATATTAAAGTCTCATTTATTAACTGTGTAGTAAGAGGATAGGAAAACTACACAGTCATCTGAGAATGGAATTTAGTTTTCATTTTAATTACGTGTTATTTGTATCATTTTGAATAAATGTTACGTGATTTCAATTTATCACATGTTATTATTACGCACATGTATTAAGATCCTGCATGCAACATTGTCGTTTGTTTATTATACTTTTCATTCGTATTGTTAATTACAGATCACCGTCACTTAAGAAACGTCACTTTGTAATCGTCACATTGGTATTAACATCGTCACATAGGATGCATTTGTGAACGTCATTTACGTATTTTCATCTTCGCATTTGTCATCGTTGCCATAACCGTCGGGGACGTCATTGTCGACGTAGTCTGTGTACTCGTCGGCGGCATTGTTTATGTGGATGAAATAAAAGTTGAAACGTTACGTGTGAATTGCAGTGTTCCTCCCAAAGATTTATATACACGGACCTTGACATAGTCGGGTCCGGCGACATTTCCAACAAAAACGTTTATGTATTCACTTTTTATGTAATTGACACTTGTGTTTATTTATTGATTTATTTATTTCATACATACAATTGTTGACCATATTCCTTGCACCTTTGCATTAGCATGCAATATTTAGTTCAAATGTATGATAACCTTTGGATTAGCGATTGTATCAAAAAAAAGGGTATCCGAGCAGGTGCACGTTGTGGTCAAGTTTTGGGTAAGATTTAGCCAAGGTATTTATTATTAGTTATCTTTATCCAAATAAGGTTATCTTTTGAATTTGCTTAAGTTATCAACATTTAAACAATTGGCTACAGAGCGATAGATAACATACCATTTTAATGCAGACACATGTATATATTTTATCCAGCCCATTTACACTGACAGTCACATGATAAACGTGTTACACGCTTACAGCTACAACTCCTTCGGATCTTACGTGCAGTTTACACAGGTCAATGAACATGTATACCTTTGCCTTCGATGACAAAATCCTGCCCCATCCACTGAAATTGTGTGTGTAGTAATAGATCACATGCTTATGATACATGTAGATGTGTAAACACCATTCATGTAGCTTTTTTAGACTCCATTATATCGGATTAAACGGTAGTTTATACTAGAATAAATGCTTAAAGTGAGAACATGTTGACCCAGTAAAACAATATAATAAAAGTTTATTTTACATTTTCAGAATTACAATTTAAAAATGCGGTGTCTCATAATGTGCAAAAAAATGAACCCCCCATCCAAGCATTTTGTGCTGGATGGAGGGGCATTATTGGAGAATGGCCGGAGGCCGAAATATACAAGCATATCACTCTAGTGACCCGCAAAATAGTCGCACTTTAAAGGTCAAAAAATGACCTTACACCACGTGACCTAACATACATATAAGCTCGAGATCCACGTGCAAATCTCATAGTTTTAAAGAAATTTATGTTGGCTTCTTAGAAAAAACAACAAATAAACATATGCATATTACATTATAAGAAAAAAGCATATGTTAATCCTCATTTTAACTTAATATTGTTTAAGTATTGTTACACAAACTCCAAGGACTAGTAAATATTTTTCAATAAAACAGGGTGGGCGTAAGAGGGAGGGTGCTTGTATATTTCGGCCTCCGGCCATTCTCCAATAATGCCCCTCCATCCAGCACAAAATGCTTGGATGGGGGGTTCATTATTTTCGATGGCCTACGGCTCTCATATACAAGCATGTTTAAAGTGAAGACAACATAAATATAACCATGTACATTTAATTCACTTCAGATGCCACATACAGTCTATATTACTTTGCTTCATATACTCAAGCATCATCTGAACATAACAATATTGAAATGTTGAGCATTATTATGCAGAAAGAGATATAAATCAAAAAACAATTCTGCTTAAAAAACAAATCATAATATATAAACATATTGAATTTAATATGTTTAAATCTTATTACCGTGAATTCAATACACAATTCTGGTAGTTATTTTCAATATGATCGTTTTGCACATCTCTAAGATAAAAAACCTTGAAATTTTTGGCTGAAGACCAATTAGCGGTCTTGAGAATTTCAGACATTTTACACCCAGCCCTAGAAGCTGCAGATGATGAAGCTCCCCGATAAGAATGAGCTTTATATTTAACAATGTCTATTCCTGCTAACAAAAGTACATTCTTTAACCAACGAGCCAAAGTGCTTGAAGAGACTGCTTTATAATTTTTAAAAGAAACAAACAATTGAGAATCTTTTCTCAAAGACTGTGTACATTTCAAGTAATACTTCAATGTCAAAACTGGACATAACTCCTGTTCCTCGTATGAACATAATTTTATAACAAAATTTTGACCTGGTTTAGTGGTTTTCAACTGATCACCACAATCAAAAATTGCAACATCTTCCTTTATACACAAATGGTTAATATTCAAAGCCTTCAGAGACTGCGCTCTTGCTGCCGTACACAGAGCTACTAAAGACACAAGTTTAAATGTTAAAAGTTTCAATGAAAGGGATTGTAATGGCATCCATTTTGCAATAACATTTAATACCTTTCCTACATCCCAAGTGAAAACATACCTAGGTTTTGGAGGGATCTCTCTATTAAGACCCTTCATAAATCTATTTAGTACATTAAAATTCAAAACAATGTTAGGATTTAAAATCTTGACCGTCTCTAAAATCACTGACTTATGACAACTTATAACACTATACGATTTTTTCAACTGTTTTAAATAAAGCAAATACGATATTATGTCACTTTCAAGCGGTTTAATGGAATTGCACATCCGGAGATTACACCACATATGCCATCGTGTCCATGCGGATGAGTACTGTTTTCTTGTTCCTGGCCGCCAGCTTTGAAAGACTGAGTCGATAGCCATTTGCGGAATGCCAAAATTCTGCAATTCTCTCCGGAGACAATCGCTCCAACCAACTGCAGATGTTTTTTCATTGGATGCAACTCGTTGTTGTGAGGAAGGGTAAGTAGGTCCTTGTGTCGAGGCAACCTGACAGGAATAGAAACAAGTGAGTCCAAAAACAATGGAAACCATGTCTGGTTAGGCCATAATGGACATATTAACAATGCTGCTTTAACCTGATCCTCCTTTATTTTATTCAACACCATGCCGAGTAAACGAAATGGCGGGAAGATATAGGGTTTCCATTTTGACCAATCTAAAGAGAAAGCATCAGTATATAAGGCTTCAGGATCTGGGGTCCATGATACATAGTTAGCCAATTGTTTATTTAATCGAGATGCAAAAACATCTATATTTGGAATCATCAACTGTGAAAACAATCTTTCAGTCACAGATGTTTTTAATTTCCATTCAGAGGTATCTGAAAAATTTCTAGAAAAATAATCTGCCTGAATATTGCAGATGCCTGGCAAATGAAAAGCAGAAAGATATATATCTCTTTTAATGCACCATTTCCATATCTTTTTCGTTAATTTGTCCATTTCTTCAGAATTCATACCACCCATATTATTAATATATGATATAGCTGTGGTACTGTCACTCTGTATGGCTACATGAATACATGTGTTATTGCAAAGCCAGGTCTTCAAAGCAAAGAAAATTGCAAGCAATTCCAAATAATTAATATGAAAAAATGATTCTTCGCTTGACCAACGCCCACCAGAAGCTTGCTTTGTGTCAATAAAAAATGAGCCATAACCTTCACATGAAGCATCCGTTTGTATAGTGAAAGATATACGGTCTGGTCTTATTTTCCTGCCATTTTTTGAACCAATGTTCATGACCCACCAATGGATTTGTTTTTGTGCTTTTTCATCCAGAGTCATAATTGACTCAAAATCTGTTGTAACTTTTAATGCCTGAACTTTACATCTTTCTAAAGTTCTATAATGGAGTGGTCCTTCTAATATTGCAAAAAATGTACTAATTATCAAGCCAATAAAGGACGCTAAATCTCTTATCTTTACCAGTTTCTTTGTCAATAAATGTTCGCCAAAACTTTTTACTTTACAAATTTTATTTTCAGGCAGAAAAACCATGAACAAGACCGAATCAATTATGTAACCAAAATAGGTTATTCTTTGAGTAGGAATTTTTACTGACTTTTCATCATTTATGAGAAATCCTAAAGATTCCAATTTTTTACTCATCATGTCCATGTTGGTTCTACATATTTCCTTTTCTCCATGCATATTGATACTATCATCAATATAGTATGAACATCTAATGCCCATTTTTCGGAAAAAGGCATACACTGGCTTTAATACCTTGGTAAAACAATAAGGAGCTGAGCTTAAACCAAAACAGAGACACACAAAATTATATAATTTATTCCTCCACTCAAATTTTAGATATTTAAAATATTGTTTGTCAATAGGTATTGACCAATATGCCTTTTTTAAATCCAAACTTGTGAAAAAATCATTTGGTTGTACTAATTCCAACACAAATGGAAATGTTTCTTGTTTAAATTTTTGATAATGAACAAATTCATTTAGACTTCGTAAATTTATTATCGGTCGAAATTCTCCATTTGGTTTTGGAACAAGAAAAATATTTGAAATAAACTCATTACTTTCATGAACTGTTGGAGTAATAGCCCCATCCTTCAACATATTTTCAACTTCATTATCAATTAATATTTTTTCATAATCATTAAATGAAATTTTATTTGGAGGTTTCTTTTGATATGGAGGATTATCAAATACAATTCTGTATCCTTGTATGGTTTCAAGTACCCATTTATCTGATGTTATTGTCAACCATTCATTGTAACAAGCCTTTAATCTATCAGAATTGCTTTCAATTACCTTTATTTTGAAGACCTTGGCTAGTTTGGGGCTTGAGGTGCAGCTGTGCTAGACTTCTTCTGTTTGAAGTCATGTCTATGGCCGAACTNTTTAAAGTGTATTCTTGTTTTTTAACTGCAGATTTTTAGGTCAAATGTTTGAATTTATCAATATAGAGCATTTAATGACATGCTTCAATACATGCCAAAATCTAGTGGACAGTCCCTTTAATGCATGGATTTTATCTACCGTTATTTAAGCTTTACAAGGAACATGACAATTTGAACGAATTGTTAAAGGAACTCTATTATATACTAACCAAACAACATGGAAACGAACGATACGTATCGCATATGTGTCGCGTTCTGAGAAAACTGGGCAAAATGCTTGTGCGTAAATTGTCATCCTAGATTAGCCTGTGCAGTCCGCACAGGCTAATCAGGGACGACAATTTCCGCTTTTATGGAATTTTTCGTTTAAATGATGTCTCTTCTCAACGAAAATCCAGTTTAGGCGGAAAGTGTCGTCCCTGATTAGCCTGTGCGGACTGCACAGGCTAATCTGGGATGACAATTTACGCACAAGGATTTTGTCCAGTTTTCTCAGAACACGACAAATATATGTAGGTTAATAAAAGCGTCATAACTTGAAATGAAAGACGAAAATACGTGTTCAAGAAAATAAAACTTTGCTTTAAACAAATACAACTGTTATGTGCATGAGCGCGATAGCATGGTCAAATCAATAATGGAATAATACAGTTATAAACAGAGTGAAAACGGTTTACGTTGTTTCAGTTAGAGATGCTACTGTATGCATTGGTAAAACAACACACATAATAGATTTACCATATTAATGGACCCTGCTCATTAGTATATGAGTCCGTGCATGTGCTGTATCAGACGTTAAAGGGACGTCCCAATTTTGTCAAATTGACGTACGGCTGAAATTAACGGGCAATAACGGAAGCGCTGAGTACATACGAATCCATGCTCTCTTGCTATAATTACAGAGACGCAGTGGCCATTATCATATTTATGCAGGCATTACCCGCTTTTCTAATACAGTTGCTTATGTACTTACAACTTTTCACATACTGCTGAAATCCACATATAGTATAATACTTCTAAAGAGAAAGAAGTGACCATTGGGGGTTAAAAAATTGTGTGTTTCCACTAACCTGAACGAGCCTAATTTCTTGTTGCTGACCCTGAAGTTGTGTTGGTATTCCAGGTTGAGTTTTCGGTCTTTTTGCAACATTCGCATATATTAGATTAAATAATATTTTCAATATAAAGCAGTCATGTTGCATAGTGAGTTTGAATATATTATGTCACTGAATACATTATTAGTAAACGATTAATTATTATCCCCTGCCAAAGGCGCAGGGATATAGAATTGACGTTGTCCGTCCGTCCTTCATTCCGTCATATCGTTCGTCCGTCATTCCGTCCGTCCGTCTGTCACAAAAATCTTGAAATTAGCGGGGGGTATCATTTCAACGAATTTTCCCCTTTTTTTAAAGGTTGACCGACCTACCAACGCTATCTCAGCGTTTTTTTATGAATAAGTTGGTGACCACAATTGTCTTATGTTTGCCCTCTGGTCACACAAAGTTACAAACATACTAAAGTCATAAAGCAATGTTCACATATCATCATTATTCCCTTGGCCTTTGGGGGGATGGAAATGGATACCGACGACACAGACATGCTCTGCCAGTAAGGTCTGTTTTAGGCAGCTGGTAGTATTTCATCCATGGGGAGGGATGTCCACTCTTTCATATTGTCCATTTAGTTTTACTTTTGACGGCCCCGACGGCGACTTCCCACTTGTGTGCCCAGGGGTACAGTTTTGTACAAAGAGTCGTGCCTGGTGACATGTCCAAACAAAGCCAGCTTTGGTCATTTGATGGTTTCCGGTATGGGTTATTGTAGGCCAATAAGTGCTGCTATCATTTTCCGGACGTACTAGTTGGTGCTGTGCTCTATGTGGAAGATGCGGCGCAGTCTTCGCAGTCACTTGTGTTGATAGGCATGTACACTGCGTTATGTGCCCGCGTGTTGTTTCCAGGCCTCGCAGCCACAAAGTAGGCTTGATACTACGAGGGACTTATAGAGCCTGTGTTTGTTGGGTAAGCTGGTGGAGCTGCTAGTCCAAACCCTGCTGAGCCTTGCCATCGCTGCTGTCGCCATGGCAATTTGTATTCGGACCTCAGCGGTACTGGTACCATCCTGGGACAGGGTTGCTTCCAAGAACTTGAAGCCGGTCATTTCTTCCAGCATCTCGCCATTCATGGTGATGTTTGCAGTAGTGTTGTGCGTGCTGTTCAAAATGATCTTCGACTTCTCCGTGCTAACCTCCACCCGATATAATCTTGCTCTTTCATATAGTCTGTTGGTGATGCTTTTGATTTCACATATAGATACAGACAAAAAAACGTGCAAGTATCGATGCAGAGTACAGCTACCGCCGTGGTGAAAACAATATGCGGATGGTCATCGGAATTTGATATACGATGATGATAACTCGACGGTACGATTACGATAACGCGAAATTATGACGATAATGTGAGAACAAGATAACTATATCGATAATGTTAAAAGATGGTGATATCGAAATTATTTCGCAACATCAGTATCTCTAGTCGTAGCATCGTATCTTCGTTATTGTAGTATTGAATCTCATCTTCGTACTATAGCGTATTCGACATCGTACGGTCAAGATTTTGCATCATCATCACCGCACTATTGCGTAAAGACTTTAAAATCAAACCATGCATAGGCTTTAGCCGTAACGGGACTCTGTACGTTTGTTCTGTGCTCAATAGTCCGACAAAGTATATATGCACATACTTCTTAAAATTAAAGTTATGTTTCGGGTGAAGATTTAATAGACGTTCCCATAATAAAAACTTATTTTCAAACTGCATATGTCAATATTAAGTCTTCATTTAAAGAGTGACATTATATCAACCATTATTATTATAAAATTGTATGCCAATAAGTAACGTTATAGTTAAAGCTTATGTTTAAGATAACATATCATACACGGGTTATGAATGCGTTGATATATCATCTTATTGATACCGTTATTTCATTTTGAGATAACTGTATCACCGGCGTGCCATTTCGAGCCGTCGCATACAGCCAGTATCTGCAACCTCTAGACGCAAACAGAGTGAAGCATACACATATAAAGATAACATTTATATAGATTTGCAGTTTTACTGATTCAGTGCTACAGGTATTATATGCGTACGGTATGTATGATTTATGTTGTTCTCTTGTAAAAATCCTTTGACTCATTAACATACTAAATTAAAATTAATTATTATTCAATATGTTTTTGCATTTAAAACAATGCTTTCATTTTACTTTTTCCAGACACCGTAATAGAAATTGTAACAACTATGGACAGTCTTGACGTTAACATTCTGACGCTTCCGGAAGACGTCATAATACCTATTTTCCAATTACTTCCCCAGTTCGAGGTTCTTCACAACATTCGCTTGACATGCAAAACCTGGAACCATTATTCGCATGACGGAATATTATGGCGACGTATTCGAGCTCAAGACTTCGTTCGAGCCACATTCAGAATTGACAATTTTTTGAGATTTCTCTACGATATATCACATTCAGTAGAAGAATTAGAAACTGACGTGGACCAGGTGGACCATTTTCAGAAGAGGCAATTCTTTTTTCCTAGGCTAAGGAGATTAAAAATAAATAAAGCACAAAGACAGCTCGATAACGATCAATGGGGTGACGTCACGCTAAAAGCAATAGTTAGGATGTACCCAACGGTGGAAGTATTACATTTGAATAATTTCAGTATTGACTTCGATACGACATGCTGTCCTAAAAATCTGAAAGAACTCGTAGTTGCTTGCTTAAAAACGGAAAAAAGAATCAGGTATAAAGCCACAAGAAATGTTGGAGAGCATTTTACGAAACTTACACATCTTGGTTTGATCGGATGTCGAATTAATAGTCAGACTGTGCATGCATTGCTCAATGGTCTACCGTGTTTGGAATCTATAGATTTATCAAACATAGAATACGATTACAATTATTGTACAGATGACGAAGGGATCATCGCCAATTCCTGCTCCACGCGAATACAGAAAGTTGTCTTGACTAATATGGACTGTCAGTTATCTCCGTTTGTATTTATATACATTCTGATATCAGCTCATGAAAGTATTCGTTATATTGACATTTCTAACAGTAGCCTGGCAAAATACACGTCGCCATGCCTACACAACATTGCACAAATGTGTAGGCAGCTTGACACTCTAGTCATCGGTAACTATGGTTACTCAGAAGATTTTGATTGTTGGTTGAACAACCTTTTATCAAGTGAAGAAATGAATGAAGTAAACCAAAGAATCAGAGATGTGGTCTCCAACAACCAACACCTGTCTACAATAAAACTGAATTTCCGTGAAGCGATAATAGAAGATGAGACTGTTTTGCACGTTTTTCAAAACTGTTCGAAACTACAGTGGATTGTAATATTGGGATGTGAATGTCTTTCGGACAACACATTAGGTAACATTGCCAACTCAGAAAGGCTCCATGTGATGAAGATATCACAATGCAAATATGTGACGCCAGCAGGCATTGGCAAGGCATTGGAACGATGCAGTCGACTGAAAACATTGCATGTAGAAGACATTGGGACAATCCAACATATTTTCGATAGGCAGAGCTTCCGATTAATGAGCTGCTTGACGACTTTGAGTCTCGCCAACTGTCACGAGCTTTCTGATGAATGTCTCGACCAAATCGCAAAATGTTGCCCTATCTTGCGAAGTATAAACCTAACATGCTGTTGTAGAATTACGGACATCGGCTTCGTTCACTTTGTTCAGCAATGTGCAAGCATCACAGAAATAATTCTCAATGACAATGAAGAATTCAAGATCGGTTTATCCGGCCATGCATTCGCCGCAGTCGCTAACTGCCAGAACAATTTAGAACGTTTAACTTTAGGCCATTTCAGTAAAATCACTTACAAAGCAATACACGAGCTGATTTGCAAGTGTCCTAAACTTACCGAAATTTTGTTCTGCGACACAGACAGTGTATGGGCATTCGATGTCGTAATAACGGATTCGAAACTTGACATGACAAAGGCCGAAACACAGGAATTCAAGGAAAAACTATGGCGGGAATTAGAAAAGCTAAATAAAAATAGATATGTTTCGATTTTCAGATTTGTATCAGCGATTCGCTTGCACAGGGACTGTTTAAGTCGCAGAAACAAAGAGAAGTTGTTCATCACCTCACCTCATCTCAACCTGGGACAAGGCTGGAAGCCTAGAGTTTAAAACATATAAATTGTTTAAAGGCCTGTGCTGAATTATATTCAGTCTGGTTGGTGGTAATTCTTCGATGTTCAACCTCCGGGCTCCATTCCACTACGTCTTCCACAACAATGAGGCTCAAAATATCAGAAAAGAGATATGTCAATACATTTTATAATTAAAATGGACCATTTAATCGGATTATGGAAGTAAAAGCAGTATCCGTAACTTCAGAAATGGCATCAAGTCGACGTTTTGGTATAATTAAATTAATTTTATATGCATGTATTGATAATCTGTGTATCAACATGATTATTACAATATCTTGAGTGTGCACTGTTGTCTGTTCCGAATCATAATAATCATAATAAACCATTATATATATATATATAATTACTGCGGGTCATATCATTCCATGCGTGATAGATGAAATTACAACTTAATTTAATTTCAATGTTCAATTTTGGCATGGGCATTTTGAATTGTAGAAACAAGATAAAACTCATTTGTTGAAAACAATTTTATATTTCATTATCGATGAGCTTTAAGTGTGCATGTAACGAATCAAAACGGTTGCAATGATTTTTTAATTAACATACTCAATAATATACTGTCTATTCATTTTGAAAAACAGATGTATAAGAACATTGAATTTCAAGTGCCTTACTCAGCTATGCATGATATTAATGAATGAAACACAGTGCATACATTTCCATCAATGAAATATGAATATAAGTCAAATCAATGTCATCACACTAAACTGTGTATACGTGTACGACGACACAAACGAACAGAGTATAATCAAAGTAGGAAGCAGAGAATGAGTAAACTCAGTTGCTGTCAAAGTCGTTATAAGTACCAAATATTGCTACCTTATCCTTTTCTCTGTCGGTTTCACTCTCGCTACCACTTCAACTGCGACTTGCGCTTCGTGACCTTGACGTGCTTTCGGCTACGGCTTTCGCTGCGACTGCGCGTTCTCGACCGCGACGCTGACCTACAAACCACTTCCTCTTATACTTTTGTTTCTTCTAGCACCACTTTTAGATCTTAGGCACGACATATTTGAACTACGACTTTCCCGTATTGACATTGACATACTTCTAGACGGTGACCTTGAACCCACTTAAGCTTCGGGACCTAGACTTTGATCTTGAACTCGACCTTGACCTCTTTGGACGTTAAACTTTACCATATGACAATGAATACATGTCAAAGTATGATAAGCACACTACAAAGTAATGTATTGGTTGCCAAATTAACATGAAACTGGCCTTCATGCACAATATATTAACTAACTGCTAGTATGAGTTCATTAGTTTGCATACTATTATCAGGTTAAATAGATTCAAGAATAAACCAGTTATGTTTTCATTTACCATGTGATGCACGTGCGTGAACAAAACTGATTATGAATATTAACTACCGGGGAAAATTTAAGCTTGCAATTAGTTGCAATAATGCAACTCTCAGCTAGTGACCCTCTGGGCACTTTAACCGGTAATTTGAGCCACATAATCTAACATCTGGCAAAATAAACACACACAGATCATAAATATTACCTTTACACGCAAATTAAAACAACTTACGTTATATGGTGTGCTCGCAGAATAATGATATTAATCCAAGTTTCAAACATGTCAACGGTTCATGAATATGTGTACGTTATTGCAATGTAAAGTAGTGTAATATTATTGTGACCGATAGAAAACACCCCCACAAAGCGTGTTCATTCATCTGAAAAACCTTTCGCATTGGTCATTAATTGACCAACAAACATCATACTGCCATTGCATTCAAATATGAAGTGAGACAAGCAAACAAGATTTAAAATCTGAATCTATTTTGAGCCTTTTATTCGTTCTTGGTCCATAGAGTGCATCAAGTATTGTGTTTTAATTACGAGATTGATTTGGCAGACGTTGATCTTAGTTTTTAAAAATTCAGCATCGTGTTTTAATTTCCTGTTTTTAAGGAAATAAGTTTGTCTTAACATTTAAATTGTTTGGCAACGAGTTTTAATTATTAGTATGTTAGTTCAAACTTTTTTTTAAACATTTAAATATTCATCATTGTTTTTGATTACCAGTGTGTTATGATCAGAAGTTATCTCAACATTTGAATACTCGTGATCGTGTATTAATTCACGAGTTTGTTATGACAGAAGTTTATCTTTACATTAAATAGCCAGCATCGTTTTATTAAAAAAAATTTTATGACAGAAGTTTATTTTTACATTAAATATCCAGCATCGTTTTTGATTTACTAGTTCTTTATGACAGAAGTTTATCTGAACATTAAAGTAGTCAGAATCGTTTTTTAATTAAAAGATTGATATGAAAGATCATACGACAATATACATTTCTCAGTGTGTATTAATCCATGCCATATATAAGTCTATAGCTGACATGAGAACAAGTCTGCCTTTCGTTGAAATCCCTGTGTTTGACCACCAGTCTATACAGGGTCACTGCAGTACCTGCAGTTTTACTACGATTGTTCAGACGCACCCTAGCAATAGAAACATACCACATTAAAAAAAGTGCACGAAGTACAAGGTTATAGATTGTGGTAATAACATTATTAAAAGATTTAGTACAACAGAATAATACCTTTTTTCTCAAAACCAAACTTCAATTATTTTCCCTTGTACTGCCAGAATATAAAACTAAGAACTTTTTATGTGGTCTGCAAATTAAATTAAGATTTATTTGGGAATTCTAAAGTATTGTTAATGCAAAGTTATTGATCATTCTTAAGTTCATAATTAAAATAATAACAGCTTTCTGATGTTTTCCAACTCACCTCATCTCAACCTGGGTTTATCTTTGGCGACCCGGACCCCAGCTTTATCTTTAACGACCCGGGTCCCAGCGCATATGAGTCCGGTTGATGGTTGAAATAAACACCTGGTCTCGAGTTCCTTATAGAGATTATTTCAGTATAGACCCATAGCTCATCTGACTATAGTTTCTATATCAAATTCAGAAGACCACATCAACATTCCGTATCCGACAGTGTGATATCCCTGTTGGTATAAATGGTTGGAAAAAAAAACGGACTTTGGAATGACAACTTCAATGTCCACATAACATGAACGTCTATATAGCATGAAGATATTTAGGTAGTTCAATATACTTTCATGTTCTACTTCACAATTTATACATTATTTGTTGCATCGGAGTCTTGAATCGTTGTTTTCATTATATAATTAATATAATATTTCATGACTGTGTTGTCCTGAAGGTTTGTATGAAACTCGTTGATTGTGTAAACTTGTATTCCGTTTGCCCGTCGGAGTCGTTAAATACAACAATAAACACATTTACTATTCTCTATATATGTTTTGCTAATGTGAAGAAAGTTTTTATGTTCAATGTTATGTTGTTTGTATTGTCTAGAATTGTTAAATATTGTGTAATGTCTGTTATTGTATATTACTGTATAGGCATTCGGTAACTATCTATACATTAAAAATAGAAGATGGTAAACAGAGTTCATCCAGATAACGTTTATCGAGTTTCATTAGTCCTATATTAATTTCACTTACGAATGAAGGACCTTATACTCTGGTTGGGGTATCAGTGGTCTGGACCCCTTTGTCAACACACTTGTGATAAAATACTTTTATTGTCAAGTCTGATTACGGAAAGCTTTAGATAGAGCAATCACAATGGTGTATGTGTGTGTTATCTTTTCATTATGACGTCTGAGCTTTTTCGGATTATTAGATTGTCATTCATCATGCAATTTTAAAATAAGCTACCACCTGTCGCTCATCATCAAATGTCACAGTCACACTTAGAGGTCAAAGATCAAATATGGACATAACACAGCTTGTCCTGACTGTTACTTTGTAATTCATCTTTCACTTTTAAAATAATTTACCTCAAATGACCACCATGAGGAAAGACACTTTTCACCATGGGGCTGATTGTGTTTTCCATACGAGCCCTCATAGTATATGCCATTTACAACATTTACACTGTATAAAGCATGCATGTTATTTAGTTGACCAGTTAATAAGTACCGAATATTTAACTGTTTTGAACAGAATGCTGTAACAAAAAACCTGAATGTTCAATTGGAATGAAGTAACTATAGAGCTCTTTCTGAACTTATCACTATTGTTATCGGAGAATTATATTTTATTGCTAATAATAGTGAATATCTATGTAGTTAATAATATTTCAAATATCAGCCATAATATGATAATATGAGACTAACAACAATTTAACTTAGTATGACGAATATGAATATTAAGTGTATGTTTTTTGTTTATATTTTCAGGACTGGTCACGGAATTATGAGGAAAACAAGGGCAGTTATTGGGTCTGAATTGGTATTTATTCAGCACAATGAAGGCGACAGTTCCTTGAAAATGACTACATTCATTCCCCTTTGCATTGGGCTCAGAAAGGAATAATTACAGGTTTGGTTTTAGTCACGTGATCATGACATTAGAACGCAACGTCCTTTGCTGTCATCTCTGTTCTTTGTCATTTTCTTGCACCAGTGGCTAACTGCAGCTGCGTAAATGGGCATGAAAATATCTCCAATAATATGACTCAAAATATAGGATCCTCGCTCTGAGAAAAGGGGGTTTAATGCATATGTGTAACGTGTCATCCCATATTAGCCCTTTTTTGTAGCGCCCCGCTGCCCCCTTTCAAAGCCAATCAGCGCCGCGCTGCCCTTTTCAAAGGCCGCCGCCCTGCCCTTTCTTTAGCACCCGCTGTTTTCCGCCGTGCGACCTTATTGATAACATCTTAATTTCCTCTTAACCAAGCTTCTAAGCCGACTATTGTCAGCGAAGATTCGCGCGGTTGTGAATTCGTCATGCGTGAATTACCATGTGTCAATATCGATCGATAATTTTAGTGGCTTTGTTACACTAATCGATCCGTAATGTGTATTCCTCCACGATAAAATTGTGCACAGTTACTTTGGAGACTTGATGAAAACCTTGATGTTATTCACGTGGAAATTGTGCATTTCAGGCATTATTCAGTTATATCAAAACATTTATTTTTTACGCGTAATTAAATTTTGACTGACTGTACAGAAACTAGAACAGACTGTATATAAGACAGGATGCTGTTGTGTTATGTTTCACGAAATGACTTGTATTGCTGATGAAAAGATAAAATAAGAACGTATAACTGTATAATTTTATGTAATTGGGGCTACTACATGTGTTTACATTGAATTAGAACATTTCAACTTTGAAATGCATTTAAGAAGGTAAGTAATTTTTGTTGTCTTTGAAATATGTGTTTTACTTATTTATTTTTTCTAGCTGGCTTTTAGCATAGGTAATACAATTATATTTCTTCAAACGGTGTTAAAATAGAAATACATATTTGAAGCCACTAATTGAATACAAATACATATCTAAAAACATGTTTTTGTATTTATTAAAATTAAATTTTGTTTCAGACAATTTGTATCATTGTGTATCATGAGAAATCAACCACATAAATTTATCACTATGTTTGATACATTTTTCAAATACTACTTTATTTTGTGTTCTATATTATGATGTTATGCAATTTAAGGATTTTGACTTAGTTTTAAAAACAGTTTTTCTTGTATTGTTTTTTAAATTACCCTCATCAGCATATTTATTACACTAAATAAGGCTATATTAGTATGCTCACGTATAGTGATTGTAGAGGTTTATAATATTCCTAAATACGCCTACTTAACCCTTGGTCTGTTTATTTGCTACTTAAGAGACAGAAGTGAGTGAAGAGCAGCAGTGGTAGCTCTTTAGGGAGATTGTTCCTTAATATCAATGTGTTCTCATTCCTGACTGTCAACATCTGTTTCAGTGTGTTGAAAAAAAGTCATTATTGAAATGAGTCGTGCTCTGGGAAAACACGGTGCGTTAAGTGTCCTAATTCTGATTGGGCAGAAATTATTGTCTCTGTTAAGCCGCGAGGACTGCACAGGCTAATCTGCCCCGTAATTGTTTACTAGATCTGAGTGGTACTTGTTTTGAAAATGATGATTTATAGACCTGTTCATGATTTATATGCTGTATTTTGACTGTTCACAAATCTTACTTTTTATTTATATCTTTTTACATATACTGAATATTGTTTTTTTTTATGCCCCTGCCAATTATAATTGTGGAAAATCATACAGTATAAACCATGTATGTATGCTTGTGTGTGTGTTAGTGTATGTTGGACATTTTGTGCCAGGCTCATAATTTTTTCTGTATTGCATGTGAGATTTCAAAATAAATGAGCACGTATGATCATCAATACATTGTGTTGCGTTAAACAATCAAGTCGCTCACTTAAAAGTCAAGTTCACGGTGGAAATGATGTTTTCTCATATTCCTAATATGGATTAATTTAAGGTACATCTTTATTTTTGACCCATAACTTCATCCTGCGGCATGAGATATGGAAATAAAGTGGCACACAAAACATATCAAGACAAAGTCAATTTTTGAATACTCATAGTGCATATAACAGTTAAAAAAAATTTCTAAAGATAAATTGAAAATAAGTTATATTATGGCTTTATATTTCAGGGATGATACCATAAAACCATAATACTATAGACATAAACCGATTTTCACAACATTTTGTCTTCGAATAATGACAAAACTATTAGGGTATTAACATGTTACCTATTCCATCTTTTACAGGCGATACACACTTAAGAAGTATAATATTACATTTATAGAAACATATGACACATCTTTGAAATTGTATTATACTGTGTTATGTATTTTGGGCCGGTGGCATTGATTTACTAAATACACTGTTCTGTTCTATAGCACATGGTTGCATACCATAACCTAAGTCATTTACTGTGATTCAAATCGTTGGAAAACGTCTTTGTCATCTTCGTACTTTTGCTCTTAGTAATAAATTCTGATAACATTTTTAAACTTTAACTCGATAAAATAAATATGGTGCATGTTGATTTGCCTTAATAGTCTTTACAAATGTTGGCAGCATTTGTGTTATGCATGTTTCCTTGTTGCTGCTGCTGTTCACTAAATCTATGTTTGGGCATTGTTGTTGACATAGCTTTTATGTATATATATATACATGTGCAATACATTTGTAAAGCAATATTATAACGTGATCCTGTGTTCATTTACTTTAAAAATTGCATTTTTGTTCTGGCCGATATCTTTCTCCCCATCCAAATTATTATTTCAAAAGGAACAAATATATATGTATTGGTCGTCATCAATACAGACTTATTGCTTGCCTTCAACCAACAATGACAAAGTTAATCCATTAAATTAGTAAATATTTACTTAATTCGATTTGGCTACGACCCCTACACATAAATGTAACACAGGTTAAACTTTATCATGTATCATACTAAGCATGCGTAATTTTGACGGCCAGCGGTTGATACCGTAATGCCATTTTAAGATAACTGTACGATGTTCTAATTCGAACCATCGCATACAACATTTATCTTCACCAAGGTGACGCTAACAGAGAGAAGCGTATAAACGTACAGATAAAATTCCTGTGTATTCGAAGTTTAACTGATTCAGTGAAAGAGGTATTAAATGCTGACGGGATACCATAATTTCATTTTAAGATAACTGTATGGTGTTCCAATTCGAACCGTCGCATACAGCTAGTATCTACGCCCTGTAGACGCAAACAGAATGAAGCATAAACGCATATAACATTCGAGAAGATTTTAAGTTTTGCTCATTCAGTGAAACAGGTATCATATGCTTGTCATTAAAATACTAAATTTATTATTATATATGGAGTTTTGGCATGTACAAAATGCTTTCATTTTTTTTCCAGAAACCGCAATCGAAAATATATCAATGATGGACAGTCTTAACGTAAACATTCTGATGCTGCCGGAAGACGTCATAATACTTATTTTCCAATTAATCCCCCAGTTTGAGGTTCTTCACAACGTTCGTCTGACATGCCAAACCTGGAACCAGTATTCGCGATATGGATTATTATGGAGACGTGTTCGAGCTCAAGACTTCATTCGAGTAACCTTCAGAATTGAGAATTTATGGGATTTCTCTGCGATATAGCACATTCAGTAGAAGAATTAGAAATTGACGTTACACAGATAGACAGTTTTCAAAAGAAGCAATTCTTTTTTCCAAGGCTAAGGAGCTTGAAAATAAATAAAGCACACAGAAGGCTCGATAACGATCAACTGGATAATAACTCGCTAAAAACAATAGTAAGGATGTATCCAACGTTGGAAGTATTACATTTTAAATATTTTAGTTTTGACTTTGATATGACTTTCTGTCCTACAGATCTGAAAGAGCTCGTAGTTGCTGGCTGGATTATGGGAGAAAGAAGCAATTATAAACATCCAAGAAATATTGGAGAGCATTTTAAGAACCTTTCACATCTTGCTTTGCTCAGATGTAAACTTTTAACTAAGACTGTGCTTGGATTGCTCAGTGGGCTACCGTGTTTGGAATTCATAGATTTATCATACACAAAGTACGATCAATATCTTACGGATGATAAAGAGATCCCTGATAAACCCTGCTCCAAGAGAATACAGAAAGTTGTCTTGAATAATATGGACTGTGAGTTCTTTCCGCATGTATTTTTATACATTCTGGAATCAGCTCGTGAAAGTATTCGTTACATTGACATTTCTAACAGCAGCCAGGGGAACCTCACATCACCATGCCTACACAACATTGCAGAGATGTGCAATCATCTGGAAACTCTAGAAATCGGTAACTGTAATTTCTATAATGAGTACCTGGATAAGGCATATTTTCGTCTGTTGGGTCCAGATATAAACAGAATCAACAGAGGAATCAGAGATGTGGCCTACAACAACCAACACCTGTCTACAATAAAACTGAATTTCGTTGAAGCGAATATAGAAGATGAAACTGTTTTGCACGTTTTTTTTTCAAAACTGTTTGAAACTACAGTGGATTGAAATATTGGGATGTGAAAGTCTTTCAGACAACACATTAGGCAACATTGCCAACTCAGAAAGGCTGCGTGTGATGAAGATTTCAAAATGCAAATATGTGACGCCAGCAGTCGACTGAGGAAATTGCATGTAGAAAGCTCTGGGACAATTAAAATTATTTTAGATAGGCAGAGCTTCCGATCAATGAACAGCTTAACGACTTTGAGTCTCGCCCACTGTTACGAGCTTTCTGATGAATGTTTCTACGCAAATTTTGCCCTATCTTGCGCAGTATAGACCTAACATGCTGTTGCAGAATAACTGACGTCGGCTTCGTTTAATTTGTCCAGCAATGTGCAGGCATCAAAGAAATAATTCTCAATGACAATGTAGAATACAAGATCGGATTGACAGGCTATGCATTCGCCGCAGTCGCTAACTGCAAGAACAATTCAGAACGTTTAACTTTAGGTCGTTTAAGTAAAATCACGTACGAAGCTATACACGAGCTGATTTGCAAGTGCCCCAAACTAAACGAAATTTTGTTCTGCAACACATACAGAGAATGGGAATTCGATGTCGTAATAACGGCTTCTAAACTTGACATGACACAGGACGAAACGCTGGAATTCATGGAAAAGATACTACGGGAATTAAAAAAGCTACAACTTGAACAAGAAAATGTTTGTTCGTTTGGATTTGTATCTGCGATTCGCTTGCACAGGGACTGTTTAAGTCGCAGAGAGAAATTGTTCAGTGACTCGGAGAAGGCTTGTCTGCCCATGGATTGAAACAAAAAAATTGGTTAATGAACTGTGCTGAATTACATTGGCGATGATTACTTGATGTTCTAGCTCCGGGTTCATTCCAATGCTTCAAACACAAAAGTGATTCTCGCAATATCGATAGACGCACGTTAATAACTTGGGTCATTAAAATATGTCATTTACTGTAATTGCTGTAAGTTTTCGGACACTACAATTTTCCGGCAACCCCTTTTTTTGACAAAATAATTATTTATCGTGACTCAAAATTTTCGGACATACGGGTGTTTCGTCCGTAATTAAAGAGTACATTTTTAGACAGTCTATTTTACAGCGCTATTGTACCAGATTTCGGCCCTGTTTTCGCTTATCTATTGACACTGTGATCACGAGGTTTTACAACCGGATTAAGGTCATAGACCTGACATGAATGCCTGAGTACAATGGACAATTGCATTTGCGTTATTGGCTCAATAAACTTTTATACTGTTAATCAACAAAGGTTTCACCCACATCATTTGAATTATTATCGGGTTAAGGAAGCAGTCTGTTTAATATTTATATTTGTTGTTCTATATTATTTCAGATAAAAGGTAGAAAAGCTGTGAAGTTGTATTTATAACAAAGCAAAGAAAAAAGAGTACACCACAATTTAATTGTTGCACATTGATTTATTGCTTTTATTTTCAATGTAATAATTGACAAACAAACATAGCATAACCGGTACATAATGAATTCTATACGGCGTGGTATTTTACCATCACTTTCTGCACGGACTCATACGCTCCGTGCGTTATGTAAGTCGTTGATACAATAGACGCCATACAAATTGCATACCCGTATCAGACCGTCAATGCAATATTTTAAGAGTGTCCCTAAATTTTAGGACAATTTAATTTGTAGTCTCTAAATTTTCGGACACCTGTATTTTTTAAATATTGTTCGTACCTAATTTTCGGACACACAAAAAATGTTTAAATATCCGAAAACTTAGAGTAAGTGCGGGTAATAGAATTAACGGTGTAAAAGCAATATCCACAACTTCAGAAATGGCATCACGTCAACGTACTGGTAATTTTAATTATTTATTTTGATATGCATGTATTGATCATCTGCGTATCAACATGACTATTAACATATCAAAAGTTTGTTTAACTGTCGTCTGTTCCGAATCACAATAATTATAAAAGACATATAAATGAGTCCGGTGTCACACCACTGCATGCGTGGCAGATGAAATAAAATTTCAATGTCCGATTTTTATGTGTATTCTTAATTTTAGATATAAAATGGAACTCAATGGTTGAAAACAATTTTATATGACACAATGAAAACAATGGCTAGGATGTTCATATATACTGTCCATTCAAATTGAAAAACAGATGAACAAGAGCACTGAATTTTAAGTGCCTTACTTAATCTGCATGAAATCTATCAATCAAATACAGTGCCGAATATGTTTCAAAGAAATCCAAATTTAAGTCCGAACAATGTCAACACCATGAACCTTGAACGACGACACAATCGAATATAGCATAATCGGTGCATAAGTATATACAATGGAGGTACCCGAGAATGAGTAATCTCAATTACAGTCACGAGTCACTATCAGAAACAATGATTTGTTCTTCATCCTTCTTCCCTCTGTTCGCCTTGCTCTCGCTACCACTTGACCTTAGACTTAATTGTATTGTCGTATGATTGTGGTGGTCCGATGGATTGTATTTCGTGAGTTGAGTGTGTGATGTTTTATTGCATGAGCCCCAAGGGCAAATTGAATACAGTTTCATATAATATAAGAGTGCGATACAGACCATCTGTACACTACAATATGAAATATTTTATTTATTATATACATTTAAATGCTGAAAACACCACTTAAAGTAACGAATGACACAACTGTTGTATCAATTGTGAACATGCGCATTACAGTACATGTTTATTAAACTAAACAAATATGTGTACACGTGGAGACTTTTCTAACGCATCACTTTTCAACCTTGGATATCACAGTAATGAGTTAAAATTCTGATTTGTAATTTCTTAAGTGATCATTTGACTGCATTGTTTGCAAGCTAACGATAACATCATTCACCTATGACGATCGGACGCTTTTGCACGTATGGTGGGCGTGGTTTCATCTTCTTGCACCTGGAAATGGAAAATTTCAATTGCATCATTCTAGATGGGTTCTTACACCAGAAAAACATGAAAATATTTTTTTTTAAACAATGCAGCTCGTAATAATATTCAGGATCGCAACCGCGCAATTGGCATGTTCCAAGCTACCTTCACCACTTGCTAAAGCGTCCGATCGTCACGGATGATTGATTTTATCGTCAGCTAGCACATACTGTAGTCAAATGATCACATATATAATTTTAAATCAAAATATTTACTCATAACTGAGATATTTAAGTTTGAAAAGTGTTTAGTTAGACAAATGTAGTAAACACAATGTGGCTCGTATGAATATTCAGGAGCGCAAACGCTCAATTGGCATGTTGCAAGCCGGTCAGTTATTAAGGCGTGTAAGTGTATGCGTTTTACTTTTCACATTGTTATTATTAAACGTTATACGATTTTGAGAAATTTACTTTTACGGTGATGTTTGTAATTTGTTAAGTTTGATATTTTTATGTTAATCAATTATAATTAAATTTACAGGAAGTATTTAATATGTGTTGAATTATTTCGAATTTCAACTAAACCCGCTCAAAAATAAGAGAGCTTTATTGATTTGAATACGTGATGCGTTAGAAAAGTCCCCATGTGTATGCTTTAAAGACATCATTATGATGTGTACATCAAGATGTCATTCCAAAGAGTGTTTTTCTAGCCATTTGAATGGATACGGATATCACGCTGTATGATACTAATTGTGATGTGGTCTTCTAAATTGAGTTGTAATTGCATTTACTCATTTCAGGCTACCTACATTGTATATGTATTGGCATTCATAAGTTTTTTATGTTTATGGTAGTGTTGTTTGTTCTATCTAGTATCTTATAATATTGTTTAGGATCGTCTTGTATTTGTTTACATGTATATCACGCTGTATGATACAAATTGTGATGTGGTCTTCTTAATTGAATTGTAATTGAATTTACTACTTCTAGGCTACATACATTGAATATGTATTGGCATTCATCATTCAAGTTTTTTTATGTTTATGGTAGTGTTGTTTGTTTTGTCAAATATTTATTAGCATTGTCTAGTATCGCCTTGTATTTGTTTATATGTAATATTGAATAGTATTTCTAATATTGTATAGTATTGCACAGTCGTGTATAGTATTGTATAGGCAATTGGTCACTAGCCTTAAAAAAGACTTACACTTGTCAACAGAGTATATCCAGATGTTATTTATGGATTTTCATTTGTCCTTTATTTATGTCACTCGTGAATTGAGGGCTTTAGACTCTCGTTGATATAGCAGTGGACCCACTTGCAAACACACTTGTGCTAAAGTACTTATGTTATCAAGTCGGCTTAAAGAACACTCGATAGAGCAGTCACACTGGTCGAGTGTATCTGGTGCTAGCGCTCAGTTGTTACGACTGACTTTGTCTGGACTATATCTTTGTTATTCAGTATGCAATTTAAAATAACTAACAACAACATTAAAAAAGTATAAAGTATATTTCGTATATGGATATAGTGAAGGCACATCTTTGTGTCCGATCCATAACTTCATCCTGCATCATGGGCGTTTTAAATACAGTGGCAAAAAACAACAACCTCAAATCAAGACGACATGTCACATGGAACATCGCCCGGAAACCACCTGACTGCATGCCTACCTACCTGGCAAATCTACCTACCAGGTGTTTGATCTCTGGCAAACGCCACACTGATAGAAAACCAGTCGAAACCGACAAACAATACCTGAGTCATCGGTTCAGAAATGTAAACATTTCTTATCACACATGTTTGCTACAAGGATCTGGTAGGTAGAACATATGAATTAGAAATCGAATTATGGTTTAATTATTATGCGATAATGTTCGCCTAGCTGAGCCTAAATTTTAAGCGAATATACTGGATATGTAGAAAAAAAGTGAAGGTTATGATCAAGTGTTAAAAAAACGAAATTTTAACATTTGATTTCCCGACTGTGTTAACCTACTTTATAACTTTACACGTCCGCAAGCCTCACTATGAACATGAGTGTCAAATTATGAATTTGAAGGTACTGTGACAACAAGGTCTAAGAGCCACCGGGCAATAACGATCAGTTCTTACAGTCGTGTCGTCACATAAGGTGTGAGTATCTACACGTCATATTAATAATTTAATTTGTTTCAGTAAAATAAAACAAGTACGAACTCTTCCAACAATAACTTTTGTTTTGAAACATTGTACATGGTTGACCTGTTTATAATAAAAGATCTTAAATAAAATGAGTTTTATAGTAGTTTACTATATAATTAAAACATTCATTTAAAGTTTCCGATCTTTTGATGTTGTGGTTATTTTCTTTTACATTGAATTAATTTTCGTTTCGTTTCCATTGAATGACACTATTTAACCTTTAGCATACAAATGGAAAAAAAACTGCATATTATGCAAATTGAACGGTCTTTGCGTGTATATTGAAATCTCTTTAATTTATTACAAGTCATAATGAATGATAAAAATCTAGCATTGTATGACACCAAAAATTTATATATTTAATTTATTTTACGCAAGTATTGTAAACTCCTATTGTGATCAAACGTGATGGCTCCTTTTCATGATGGTGTTTCGTACAATGAATGCAGTAACGTACAATCTTTACACGTAATTGCAGAGTTTACATTTTCCGGCACGCGTATAATAGCAGTAAATTTGTAGCTAGTTAGAGCTACATTTCGAAATCCGACATGGAACGGTTGACCATTATGAAGCCTTACCTGATCAAAAATCAGACGAAATATCTATTTAATATAGTATATGGTAATTCTTTCAATTTTTTGATTAAGAAACGTTTTTCTAACGGTTTTTTTCCAAGAATATTGCCGACACCGTTTTTAGTGAATTTTTCTAAGACCGTTTTACGTGAAAAAACCTTCTAAGAAACTAAAACAAATTTCGTTCGTAAAACAATTCTGTTCTTGTTGATAGTGACCTCAAACCTACTTTCTATTTCCTTTGTTTACTGTTCTGGGAGAGGTCAAATGTTAACATAACTGAATTCATTAGGCCCTGGTTTAAGGATATGTAAAATTTTCAAATGGCGTAGTACGATGTGTTTTCTGATTTATGACATGGATTCTGACCTGCCTTTCTATGGATTTGATGAAGTAGAGTATGAAAGTTATAAAGATGTGTTAATTAAAATTAAAATGATTTACTTTGAGCCAGAAATTAACGTTACGAGTAGAGCTAACGGTTTAAATGTGGCATCGAATTTAATGGATTCGCACGAATTCTGGACGAGTGTTGTGTCTGTAAAATATTAAATGAAAAGCTGTAAATGTATCAAATCGGAAAAGAAAACGGATGGTTGCATAATCGTATGCGTGAAATAATGTAATTCTACTTATTTATTTTCATAGTTATGTCATTTTGTAACCATTCACATTCGTCACGATTTGGAATTCCCGTTTCTAAAAATAGAACATTTTGTTGGAACCAACAAGGGAGGCGACTCGTGATGTCACAAATCGTTAACAGGTCAAAATATACTAAATACGTTCATTATATGTTTCAATGTAAAAGTGACAACTTTGAGCGAAAATAAATAAAACATTTTGCACATTAATACCACCATAACCATACGTTTTCTTGACGGGCATTCTTAGCTGAATCGATTAAAGCAATAAAAAAGATATGTCATGTTCAAACCAAAAAAGAATTCGACTCTTATCAAAATCGACTGTTTTTGCACCTTCTTTTTTTTCGGCCGTTTTCTAGTGGATTGTAACCTTTTGCAGTGCCATTTTTTACTTTAATCTCCTACTTTATCCTATTTCATGGATTTAGCAGTGAACACCAATTCTTACCCTATCAATATTTCCAAACGATAAAACCAGAACAACAGTCTAAAGTGTAAAACATGCCTTCGAGGAAAATATGATAATTTGTTTAGAGAGTACAGCCCTTCATGACTCGATTATTTAGTATATTGTAACCAACATTTACTTCAGCAGCAACTTCCCTGTATCTTGCAACTATGCTTCTAACGCCATCGGCGCTCTCGTTTAAACATATATGTGCAAATATTTTATTAAAGCAACTGTATTTTCAATAATTTCGGCATAATAGATTTGGCTTAAATGACTGCTCAATATGTCAAGAGATGACATGGAGGTATCATAAATTGTGTTTAATGACCACCTATGGTTTATGCAGAGCCCCAAGTATAGGTCCCTGTCTTTATGACCCCACGTTTTCGATGTCTGGACAGTATCCGATCATAACGAGATAATCGGTTTGTAATGAAGAAAGGGGCATTAAAATACCTAACATGCTGAAACAAAAAGTGTCAAAACTGGTGTGAATTAAATAAAAACAATAACATTTATCACGAGAATTTATTTAAAACGTAACAAGGTATGTTTTTACAGACATATAGAGGTTCAAATCAGTTACTATATGTTGCGTACACAAAATTCATCTAGTGGTTGTTTGTTTTCATCCTTATTTGTGTTCGTTCATTAAATTAAATTTATTCTGAAAGAATTTCCATATCTGAGTATTTTTGTTCTAAAAAATGGTCGCGAAGATGTGCCTTAGGTAGCAGTAACCGGTTTGGAGCAGTATATTCGAATTGGCCCCGGTGGAAAAAAGAACTATTGGGTAAGTGTAGGTTTAAAATTCAAATTTGAAGAGAAGAATGCTTGATGAACCCCCAACCGGGGTAATTTTGTAAAATATTGACTTTTATGAAATGGGAAACTAAGAGGTCACGACCTTCCTCCTCCATGTGCATTGTTTACTTCCTGTGTTGCAAATGGTGGGGGTAGATGGACTTTTTGTGTGTTTTTGCGGAGAAATCCCTATAGGGTCAACACATCCAACCATATCTCAAAAACGACAAGGTAACAAGGTATTTTTGTGTTCATTAACTGAAAATATAATGAATTGCCTGTAAGAATGGCAGTTTATTGTCAGGTTATCATTTCCGCTTTTTCGTCTGTGGAATTTTCTGCGAAGGGTAAAATGGTGATTTTGACGATAGTTTTTGCGGCCATACCATTTAGCTTATTCAGAACTATTTTTTCACATAATATGTTAGACATGTTATATTTTGCCCTCTTTTGATAGGTCNAATAACCACTATAACACGACAAACCTCACAACAATAACCACTATAACACGACAAACCTCACAACAATAACCACTATAACACGACAAACCTCACAACAATAACCACTATAACACGACAAACCTCACAACAATAACCACTATAACACGACAAACCTCACAACAATAACCACTATAACACGACAAACCTCACAACAATAACCACTATAACACGACAAACCTCACAACAATAACCACTATAACACGACAAACCTCACAACAATAACCACTATAACACGACAAACCTCACAACAATAACCACTATAACACGACAAACCTCACAACAATAACCACTATAACACGACAAACCTCACAACAATAACCACTATAACACGACAAACCTCACAACAATAACCACTATAACACGACAAACCTCACAACAATAACCACTATAACACGACAAACCTCACAACAATAACCACTATAACACGACAAACCTCACAACAATAACCACTATAACACGACAAACCTCACAACAATAACCACTATAACACGACAAACCTCACAACAATAACCACTATAACACGACAAACCTCACAACAATAACCACTATAACACGACAAACCTCACAACAATAACCACTATAACAATCCAAGTAATCAATATAGAGTATTCATAATCACTCGCTATGTTTTAAGTTTCCGAAACAAATAAACGTTACCTTTATGGCGACATACAACGATTTCTTTCTTATTGTTACAATACGATTTCCTGAATTTGCGAAATGATAAGAATCATCTCACCAAAAGCGCTTCACAGTCTAATTGTGTATACCGTAAACTTGGCTCGCAAGCCATAATGTTTCAATTTAAATAAAAAATATTTCCTTTATATCATAACAGGAGTGTTTTTAAATTAAATCACAACACGCAATTGGAAGACGTTTATTTATTTTGTAACACAGAAGGGAAATAATGAACAATCAAAAATAAGTACAATATGTCTTTTTATTTGATCAATATTTTTACTTTGACAAAGAAACGAGACATCGTAGATATTTATTTTTTTTAAGAATGGGGATTGTATGATTTCATATTGATTTGAAAGAGTTTTCTAATCTTACATGCAAATAATCATTATTCTAAGCGTGGAAACTTTTTTAAATTTCCCCATTTGCGAACATACGGCGTTTCTTTTTAAGAGAAGTAATTAACATTGTTTAAGTACGAATGGTAATGCATTGTTATGGGTATATATTTATATATTATAGTTCAACTGCATAAACATATGCGTGACCTTCAGTCGTAAAAATATTTAACTGCCGTTATAATGAATACAAAAGTTTTCGTCCTGAAATCGGGTTTAATAGAACAAAGACAATCTTAATAACTGACTTCTATTATGTCATTTTAGTTCCCATTTATCATTATTCATAAAGACATAGCCATACATACATTGTATCAACAACATAACACTTATCACTTAAAAATTTGTTGTGCACATCCCATCGTTCCTACACGAATATTCACACACTTAAACTAACACATGCACATATTCTGTCTATTTTTCACATTGATTTTATATAAAAATCTGTAATCATGTTTAAGTTGTCAGAATACATATTTAAGACATGAAAATAACTGATGGCAATCTGTACACTGTAGTATTCAATGCTAAACGAACAATTAGAGAAATGAAATACTATAAAGCTTATCATCTAATAAATATGATAATGCTTACCTTTCTGTAAAAAAGATAAACATCTTCGATCGTTGACGTAAGATTTCCGAAGCATAACCCGTACATGCGTGATGTTTTATTATAAATAAAACCACTGCAAATGGCCGGACAGTATCTTGAACATTCAATAACACTTTTTCTATTGCTCCAAGCGAGTTGCATTTGACATTCTAAACGATTTTGCTCTGCGAAAGACGAAAACATGCCCTTAATGGCACATTTATATTGAAACAAAGAACAAATAAACAAGACACAAAATATCACGACGAAGCGCATGGTTTCTTTTAATTTTAGGTCGTTGCCTATTTGATATCAAACAGCTTATTGCATCCGAAACTCAATTGACCTTCAAGTTTGATGAATCATGAATCAAGGTATTGGACAAATAATGATTTTCAGTCTGTCGCTATTGTGTGCATGTATTTGCGCCAAGTGTTTTAACAATCGATACTTCTCACTCACTTTTCTTGTATACAATTTTGGTTGTTGTCCTTAATGCACTTTTTGAATTTATGGAACAAAAAGCCTTTATGCTTTTATATTTTTGCATAGTACGATCTTCCAAAACATGTTTTGTGAGTCTTGTTCGTGAAGAATGTTTATCTTAGCATCGGAGATTAAACCAAACACGTTTTGATTCGACATTTAATATGAAGGTCACTTCAGGATGGTTTGTCTTTAAACTGGATTCTGCAATATGCTGACTGGGTTAAAAGAGAATGCACAACTGACATGAATAAACTACTGAAATATATTGAATTACTATTGCATCTTAGCAAAAAAAGGACACTGACAGAATGCCAATGGACGAAATGTTGTTCAGAAGCCGACTTCATCATTAAAATCTTACGTTTCAAAAACATAAAGACTACACATGTTCAATTGGGTGTTCCCATCCATAATGTTAACATTTTGCACCATGAATGTTTTTTCCACCAAAATCATCATTTGATGATGTGTCACAAAAAGACACAGTAAATTCCAAATCAAACTTATATAAAGAACTTGCTCGACACGTTTTAGAGTTCAAAATACGCTTTTTTTTACAATTTTTTAATCTATCATCTAACCAAATACGTATTATACAATTTACTTTGTTTATGTTAATGCATTTGTTAAGTATGTGATTTTAGTATTTTTTCTCGTAGAATCATATTTTTAACTATGTAGTGGTTTGTGCTTGGCAACTTCCCACGGCTTGGCTTCCGCTTAATATCGGTTTCAAAATGCAGTAGATTGAAACGAACCGTTTCCTAATTAAATATCAAACATGAGTCCATATATGACGCACTTTAAGTTGAATAATTAATTCCTCTTAAAGGGAAAATTGTTTTGTAGAAGGTTGTCAAAAGCGAAATCAAAAGTTCCAATACAATTATTAAATATAGGCCGATGATAATAAAAAGAAACACTATTATAAGTCAGCGGACATAATGGATAGAAAAGAACTATTCAACATGAACATGGTGATTTGTATAGGTTTTGTTTATAGGCTTTCAATGTGAGTCGGTACAGGCGAATACCGCTTTTGAACACAATACTCAGGTCTGCTATTTCAAGTGCTAGTTTATTTATTTGTAAAGTTTCATAATTGTAGCAGCAATAACTTTCGAGGTGCATGCGATTCCGGTTCAAACATGATTTTCTTGCTTTAAATGACCATAACTCTGGTTTATTAAATATCCGAGCGAAAGTACGTTATTGCGCCAGCTCAAATGCTGTTGAATAGCACTAACTCTAGCAGCAATACTTTTTAGTTATGCGCGATACAAAACTCGACTCAACTCCCGATTGACAAAGGAAAATTTATATTCCAACCCCTCCCTCTCTGAAAGTGAGTAATCTTTATCAAAGGATTAAATTGAAAACAATAGTCTCTTTCAAATTATTCACAATGTACATATTTGGCTTATTGTAAACCGATACACAATATAAAAAAGTCCTCTTGTCAAACCCATTATCTGTAAACGACCGGTCTCTTTTCACAATACATATACATATACATTACACAAGTATCGTGCTTGGTCAAAATACTAAAATTTTAAATGGACTGTCTTTTGTCAGACAAACATATTGAAAATGACACGTTTCTTGTCAAATAAATACAATTTAATCGAAATGTATCTTGTAAAAAAACAGCATTATAAATGACAGATCTCCTGACAACTAAACTCATTGCAAAAGAAAAGTATATGTTAAATGATTAACGTTGTCAATCAAAGGTATCATGTAAAAGATACATACTAAAAAGGTATCTAGTCAAAGGAATAAAATGTCAATTAAATGTATGTAGTCACAATGAACACTGTAAATGAAATAAAATATACATTGTTAGTGACAGGTATGTAGTCAAACGTACTCATTGTTAATGACAGTTCTGTATTAAAAATGTGCACATTACAAATGACAGATTTTGTGGTCAAAAACTGTATATAATCTCAATAACCGACACTAAATAACTTTTACCGGACAAAACAAAGAGTAGTACTCGTATCTGTTTGTTTTCCAAGATTTGTACCAAATTTGTTGAATTTTTCATCACATATATATTTTCACCATTGCAAATCGTACCCCATTATTGGCCATCTCTATCCTTCATTGCGAAGTATTAACTTGTCAACTTTGTATAAGCAATTGGAGTTGCATTTATAATGATCCACAGTCTGGCTAAATAATTTTGAACACCGTTGACTGTGTACGAATTTGTCTAACAAGACTAGCCTGGATTATCTGTCCCTGACACTACGTGGATGGGTCAAGCACGGCCGAAAATTCGCCGAACAACAACAACCTGTGATGGGGGATTTAAGCCGATGTAAATAAACTTGTGTTTGAATCAACTTAGTACAAGTTCATATATCAGCCGTTCATATACATACCAGACATTATTTGTGTTCAAAGGCGTGAACCAAATTAAATGAATTGTGTTATTGTGTGCATAACGGATTTGTGCCGTGTAAACTGGATAATAAACTTGTAACTATGTAGTATTCGCGCGTGTGGACTATTGGACTATTCTCTTGTTGGAACTACAACCACGACAAAACAGTTATATGTTATATTTGTTCCACACAAGGGAATGTAAGCAACACCACATTTTGTAACTTTTGTATACATGAGTTGTCTGTCTTTCTGAGGAAAATAGTTCATAGGCCATTTTTATTACACATTTTTTTTCTAATATCATACTTATGTTGTATGTAGACGGTGTAGCATAATGTGCTGATCCATCAGTAGATTGACAATCACAGCTTAATAACATCTCTGAATTCGGGGCCAATACAGGAATGACTATACATCCTAAGACAGCCGAATTTTTTGTTTCCAGAAACGCTGGTTATACAATGGCTAACCTGTAAATGCTACTTTTATGTATACATATTTGGGTTTATTCACATTTCCCTGTCTTTGATGGATAAAATTTTAAGAAAAGCTTGCTGCACGGGTGCAAAAAGTCAAATAACGCAGTCACGATGTTTAAGATGTACGTCTTAGGGAAGAATAATGTTAACTATTTGACTAAATGTAGAAGCATGTCTGTACTTATGGAGTTCAGATATGGGCTTTGTAACTTCAGAAAAAAATCCAACATGTTCACATACATTGTTGTAAAACGTTTTTGGTATTATTAGTTCTGTAAATGACCGTATGCAATTGTTCGAGTATGGACGATATTCGCTTTTTGTTGAAAAATTTGCATAAAATATTGGTGTTAAATACTGCAAATGCCAACTGAGGTTTGTAAGAAACCTTTATGTATCTGCCAAGTAAACACCGCTGTTGGACATCAAAAGAAACTTTATTAATATTCAACTTCATTGTTGTTTTGTTTGTTCGCCTTTGTTTGCCTTTTTTGATATTATTTTTTTCAATTAAAAACAGTCCGTAAACTCACTAACACTTTTATGGGAAAGCATAAGATAATCGCCTGTAATGTCTGCCTACTTGAAACGGAGGTAATGAATAAAGTCATAAATGATTTATGGATCCATCATATGGGTCATATGGGTAAGTTATATGGATGGGCTGGTATTCGTAGCTAGCCGGCCGCGGCCCAAAATGAGCATGCCTTTCTGTTACATTGACTTCACATAAGTTAGACGTTAGTTTTAAATCGATTTATAATGGCTCGATATTATCTAAGCAGTGAATTGCGTTATTGGTGTTTTATTGGTGTAATAAATCGTTTGATGAATATTATCGTTGACAAACAACTCAAACAGATTAAGTGGTTGCGATTTAAACCATAAGCATCAATGCATCACAATGTTATCCATAAAATTTAAACCGGTTTTGATACACTCATTTTAGAATTGTGCGAACATTTTATATCGATAGTTTTGTATTAGTGATAAAGCTAGAGAATGTGTTTTCAAGCACTTTTATTTTACAGTTATGATAAAGAATTGAACTTGATCACACACATATGTACAAAGCTTCATTAAAATAATAATCACATTTAAGTGTTGGCCAGCCGTTCAAATTTAATTATATAGTATAGGTTTCTAAAATTATGCTACTTCTACTAATAATAGATATAATAATAGTTATGTATATTTTGAAAAATAAAACAAGATAAAATATATCAGGAGAGAAATTATTGTTTGTATCCTCTACTTTTATAACAGAACACCAACTATACACATGAACTCACTAAACCTGGGATAACAGCTTAGAAACGGTCAATGCATGGCTTTTGGGGTTTAAACCGGTAAGGGTGCAAGCCCCACCACAACCATGCAATAAAATAAATCATAAACGACATGCAGACAGAAAATAACAGACTTGGATACCAAACCTGACTCGGAGATTACTCTTTTTAGTGCCCAAGTGTCGATAATGTGTGAAAATTATTGAAATGATATGCGGTTTTAGAGGTATGAGTATACAAAGAAATATTAAGCTATCAAGCTAGCAATATAAAGAACTATGTCGAAAGAACATATACTATTGAAATACAATTTTTATCCGTAAAATATAGAGGTGTTTCGATAATTTGATACGTTATGTATGCATGAAATAGCTGTTTTAAGTGAGGCCATTAATTATAATGTACGATTCTGTTATACGAAATTACTAAAAGAGCCATAAAAACCTCAGTTTTCAACTTAAAGCACTTCGACAATGTGAGTAACATTTTTAACAATTTCAGTTTATTGGCAGAATCAGCAAATACATGGATTTTGCCACATTATAAACACATATTCAAACAGACGATCACACAAATGAAATACTAAACAAAAACCATATAACATAAATAGACATTAAAATTAATTCATACATAAATAATTACTAAATAACTTGGTTTACATTGTTAGTTTTATAAAGAAAAATTAAGGTAGCTAATTAGCAAGGTAATACTTTCTTTTTAATATAGCATTGTAAATAAAATTAGATATTTAGCTTAGTTTCTTGTGTTAGTACTGGACATTATATATGTGAACTTGTTGACAATGTCAAACGATTTGTTTACTTTATACTTAATTCTTAAATCACGATAACGCGTACACGACTAGTCTGGATTACCTTCCCTTGATACTACGTTGATGGATCAGGCACAGCCGAAAATTCACCGAACAACAACAACCTGTTATGGGAGATATAAGCCGATGTAAAAACAAGTAGGTATGAATCAACTAAGTAAAAGCTCTTATATCATCCGTTCATTCAAATACCATTCATTATGTGTGTTCACAGACATGTACCAAATTAAATGAATTGTGTTATTTCGTGCATAAACGGGGTGTTAAGGGACATTGTTTTAATGAACTTGTAGCTATTTAGTATTCGCGCGTGTGGACTATTCTCTTATTGGCGCTACAATCACGACCGAACTGTTTATATCAAATATTTGTTCCAAACAAAGGGATGTAAGTAGCACCACAATTTATAACCTTTGTATAAAGGAGTTGTCTGTCCTTCTGAGGAAAAAATATCATACTAGGTCATTTTCATTACACAATATATTTCTGATAGCATATTTATGTTGTATGCAGACGTTGTAGCACAGTGTGCTGATGCAGCAGTAGTTGTACCACCATAGCTTAATAACATCTCTGAATGCGGTGCCAATACAGGAATGACTATACATCCTTAGGCAACCGAAATTATTGTTTTTGGCCTGGGGCCAAGCCCCTAGGCCATAGTACTGATATCAATTTCTGAGCCTATCCGACATGGCTGGCTGCCAAAACCAAATTTGGGAAACTACAAATTATCACTTAATTCATGCGCAATAAAAGTAGTTCTTCCCTAAATACAGAACATCACTATATCACATGACAGTGTCATAAAAAGTGTACAAAAATATAATTAAAGCAAAATTGCTAAGCATTGGCTACGATATAGTTTTTATTGTTTACATATTCATGCGAGAATAGGGCCCGTAAGTCTTGTTTACTTTCACTTTCGTTTTTTAACTTCCGGGTAAAACGGCTATATCGTTGAAATGGATTTTTGCTTTGCGTTTGGTTGTGCGCACAGGACTCGGGGAAAAGGATCCTTTAGGCTCTTCAGGTCCCACATAGAGCAAAAGAAGAATAAGGAATCGGTTGATACATGCAGGTATAGTGATTTTACTTACACAATAACATATCAGTTGGTTTAAGGTTGACAAGTGTGAACGCTTTCGGATGTGATATTTTTCGGATAGTGAACGCCAACGTTTTGCTTACATACTTTAAACCGTTATAGTTGTAGAGTTCGTATTAAGTTAAAAGAAGATATTTTAAATCAAATACGGCGACGTTAATTTAGTTAATTGGTTGATACAACCTGTATCCATATACAAGAGAACACATATTTTATGACAGGATAATTAATTAAATGATCACATCTAATGAGATGTTTCACATACTATTTATACCAATAGTTTATGCGTAATTAAAACAAAATTAACTCATTTCAAATGAGCAGACAGGGATGTTAACAGGAATGACCGGATATGTAGCTGTCATTTGGTAGATGGGAAGAAAGAAACTGGATCAACTGTGTTTGGTTTTCAGAAGAAAAATCTGCTATGCCGGCTGGCCTGTAACCTGTATTAGCATAGAAGATCTCTATCTCTCGGTTAATGTGCTGGGCCCCTCAGGGACATTGTCGCACAATTGTGAACTTTGTACACGCGTGAAGGAAAGAACAATGGTTAAAAGCAGGATAAAAACATTTTGCTCCAGAGTTATATGCAAAGCTCCCCCATCCTAGTCTTGAAGACATCTATGGACGGGGAAATGATCACCTGTTCTGGGAGACCATTTCAGAGGCGTATTCCAGATGGGAAAAAGGAAAACTGTTAGCCATTGACAGTGGAAAATGGAACTATGAAGCGGTTTGCATGGCATCTGGTGTGCAATCCTGCTGGAATGAGTACACTTCTGGCGTTGATGTCCACCAGGTTGTTAACGATCCTGTACATCATGACCACTTTTGCCGTTTGGCGTCTGGATTCAAGCGTTGGCCAATCGAGCTTGTTCATCATTGCAGTAACATTGCTGGTGAATCGGTAGTCACCTGTGCAGAAGCGGGCATTTCTTCGGTGGACAGACTCCAATTTGTTGATGTTGGATCGGGTTTTGTGATCCCAAACGGATGCCGCATACTCAAGCTGGGGTGTTACAAGAGATGTGTATGTCTTTGTCTTGATGTCTGTAGGGAAACTGTTAATGACACTTATGAAATTACGACTGAAATTTAAGGACTAAGATTTGGCAGTTGGATTCAATACAAGCAGAGCAACTGTTTCGAATATTATAAATACGTATATTTCTGTGCTTCACAAAATATTGTTAGAATGTATTTTACCTAAAGTAGGGATTCCAAGCCAACTCAAACGCAAGGGATCCATGCTTAAGTCATTTGAAGACTTTAATGGAGGCTGCAGAAATTTTAAAGCATATTCCTTGTAACATGAATCATACAACGCTTTCTTAAAGCAATAATAAAAAGTAGACATACTGTAAAAGATGTAACATTTATTGCTACAAATGGTGCATTAAACACTGTATTATGTGAATTTAGCATAAGACATCAAACTGGGAATGGACATCATTTAGGTGTTTGTCTCAAACAGAGCTATTCATTTCATGATCTGAATTTATTTTTGTTATATATCTAATTTATACTTCAAGCTTAATTAGCCATTTTCCATGACTTTTTTCATTAACAGTGATTGTATTTTCATCATTTTAAGTATACTTTTACGCCGCATGGACACAGTTTCATTTTATGAGGATTTGAAAAAAAAATCAATAAAAAATCAAGTCTTGTAGTAAAATCAATTTAAATGATGCTATTATATATGTAAGTATCCTTTTTAATTATAATTTGTCAAGCTAAATAAATACAACATGTAAAACTGCATATTATGTAGTGTTGCTAAACACAATTTGTTCCCAAAGTGATGTCTTATCCCAACTTTACATAATAGTGTGTAATTAGTTTTTTGTTCAAATCTTTATTCAGGCTCTACATCGCAGAAAGCTTTTGTTGATCACTAAACAATATTAAATCACCTTTAACCAGGTGACTTAATTTTGGCGGATGGGGGGTCAAGATTTTTGATAAACTTCCTGCAGGTTTTAGAGTATGTGCACCGCACTCAAGTATACATACTTGTTATGCTTGCAATAATATGTTTATGGTATGTTTTTAAAAGTATGTACACAACACTGACGTATAGTTTGTGACATATACATTTGTGTATTAAATATTTTATTCTGGTATTGCATGATAATGATTTATTGTTTTTCATCAACGCATTACAGTATGCTAAAGTATACATACTTTTTATGCCTGCAATAATACATGTATGTTTATGGTATGTTTTTAGAGTATCTTCACAACACTAAAGTATACATACTTGTTATGCTTGATATAATATGTTCATGGTATGTTTTTTGTAGGGTTGTTATCGATTTTGATGATATCGCTGTATCAATGATATGCAATTGCCGATACGATATCAATTCCAATTTTGAAATATCGAGTATCGTTTATCTAATTACCTCACAGGTTGAAAGTACTAAAGCAGGCTATTCTTTGTATTTTTTATAGATTCCACTATATCATGACACAATTTCGTTATTTTTATAACACTATTTAATTTACGCTGTATATGTACATTACATCTAGCAAATTAAGAATAATGCAGTTATATTTAGGTATTTTAACATAATAGCCATTAAAGAGTTAATGTATTTTTTATAACTTATTTTAAGCGAGTCATAGCACCAAACACCCATAAATCGATATATCGCTGTATCTACGATATTTCCTTTCACAAATAGGATGATCTATGGGTACCCTAAATGTGTCCACCTGATTGTCACTTTGATCGGACAATTTTTGAAGGAGTTATGGCCCTTTGTTACTTTTAACTATATACAAGATATAGGGAGAAAATCTTATCACAACTTCTCGGAAACTACTTAGAGAATTTTCATACAATTACTACAGGATGACCTATCAATGCCCTACTTGTGTCCACTCAATTTTCATTTCGATTGGACAATTTGTGAATGAGTTATATATATAAATTTGTTACCAGGTGCCGTTTGAAATAGGTGATCGACTTCAGGACGATCATGGTCCTCTTGTTTGCAGTATATGAACAACACTAAAGTATAGTTTGTGATACATACAGTTGTTTTTTTATAAAAAAAGCTGGTATGCATGATGATTAATAATTGTTTTTTTTATCGTTTGACACAAAGAATAACATGATACTTTTCTTGTTTCTAACATTTTAAAATCATTTTGTAGAACTAGATTATTAGTTTTAAGTTCATTATGCAAAGTTATATTAAGCTTTGATGTTGAAAACAATTACTTTCCATTATTGAGTAAATTCTTGGACTCAGAGCCGAATTTTTTAACCTTGGAATTTTCGAAGATATCACATCTTCTTCATCAGCTGATCACTGGCTAACTGACGTCACAGTCACATGACCGGTGAAGGGTCACGTGACATGAGGAGACTGTCATAAACCCGGGGTAGCTCGAGTCCCTCGTCCCTGTTAAGTGATGGCCGCCGCTGTTTAATCTCAATTGCTTCTTTCACCTTGCNCTCCAACACTATCAAAGCTTTCAACTTCAAAGTCAGCACACTTGCAGAATATGATGACATACATCTTCTGACAACAGCACATAACTTTATCCTTCATTTTGTACTATTTATTACCCTTTTCTGACTTACAATGAAACACTATCAAAACTTTCAACTTAAAAGTCGGTGCACAAGTAGAATGTCATCACCTTCATCTACTGACAACAGGAAACAACTATATCCAGCATTTTGTATGAATTATTTCCCTTTTCGGACTTAGATTTTTTTTCCCCAAAATTGTCTATTTCTCAAACACTAAAAGCTTTCAACTTGAAAGACAAAACTCATGTAGAATGATTATTTTATGACCTACTTCTTTTGACATGAGGATACAACTCCCCTTTTCCCCTTTTTGGACTTAAAACTTAGTCTGTGTCAAGCACTTAACGTCGAGCGTCCTGCACCCGTTGGCGGTACTCTTGTCAACACTTGATACTGCTTGTCCAGAGTATAAATGAGAAGCTTGGTATCCGATTGAAGCTTCAGTGATAGAAATCTAGACTAATTTAGAAATCTTCCTCTTCATCTCTTTAAAATGTTTCTCTGTAAAATGCAACCTTAAATCTAATATAAAATTTAAACTTGTTCGAACATACATTGTTATCATGCCCCGAAGGGAGGCATCTGGTTAATTAACTGTCCGTCCAAAAAAAAAACTTTTGCCATAACTTCCATACTACAGAATAGATTCACTTAATAATTGTTCACAACTCTTCTTTGCAGAACACCTTCCCACGGACATATTTTCTGATGACATTGGCGTTTGAACTCAAAGGTCAAAGTGTCCAAAAACTTTATATTCGCCATAAACTTGTTGTTCATGATTGGATTTACTTGATATTTGTAAACAACTCCCCTTTCGACAAGACCTTCCCACTGACCTATTTTCCGATGACCTTGACCCGTGAATGACATTGAGCTTAAAGGTCAAAGTGTCTAAAACTAGATAGGCATATTAAGCATGAGCAATATAGTAAACCTTCAACTTTATAAGGTTAGCATACATGTACACTGTATCTGGCAGTAAAAGAGCGTGGATCCGTTTTCATTTACTTCAGTTAAGTCACTAAACTTCTTCCCAACCACACTCAACCTAGCCCCAGGCCTTCAGCGCCTACGGCGCTTTGAATGGTAATTGTAGTCCTATTCGTTCTAGCGAACGCTGGTCATACAATGGCTAACCTGTAAATGTTACATTCATGTATACATATTTTGGTTTATTCACATTTCGCTATCTTCGATGGATAAAATCTTAAGAAAAGCTGGCTGCACAGGTAAAAAAGTCAAATAACGCAGTCACGATTTTTTAGAAGTATGTCTCAGGGAAGAATAATTTTAACTATTTGACTAAATGTTGAAGCATGTCCTTACTTATGGAGTTCAGATATGGGCTTTAGAATTTCAGAAATAATCAAACATGTTCAAATACAATGTTGTAAACATATTTTGGTGTTAATAGTTCTGTAAAGAACTGCCTGTAATCGGGCGACTATGGACGATATCTGCTTTGTGTTGATTAATTTGCATACACTATTGTTGTTAAATGCTACACATGCCAACTCAGGTTTAAAAGAAACCTTTATTCATTTGCCAAGCGGACACCGATGTTGGACTTAAAAAGAAACTGTCTTAATATTCCACTCAATTGTTGTTTTTTTGATCGAGTGTTTGCTTCTTTCGTCATTTTTTCCATCAAATAACAACATTCAGTGAACTCACTAACACTTTTTTGTGAAAGCATAAGATACTCGCCTGTAATGTCTGTATATATGGCAACTGCCTACGTGAAATGGAGGTAATTGAAGACGACATAAATGATATATTGACCCATCATATGAGTTATATGGGTAAGGTATATGGTTAGGCTGGTATTCGAAGCTAGCCGGTCTCGGCCCAAAAAGAGCAAGCCTTTATGTTACATTGACTTCACATAAGCTAGACGTTTGTTTTATATCGATGTATAATGGCTCGATTGTCTTTTGGCAGTGAATTTTTATAAGTGTTTTATTGGTGTTATAAATATGTTGGTAAGAGCCCTCCTGATTAATATTATCGTTGACAAACAACTAGAACAGATTTAGTGGTTGTGATGTTGTTAAGCATAAACATCAAAGCATCAGAATGTTGTCGATACAATGTAAACCAGGTTTAATACACACGTACATTCATATGAGAATTGTGTACACATGTTACATCGATAGTTTTGTATAAGTGATATAGATAGAGAATGTATTTTCGAGCACTTTTATTATAAAAGTATGATAAATAATTGAATTTGAACACACACATATCTTTACAAAGATTCATAAAGATAATAATCACATTACATAATTAGTCATAATGATTTATTATTGGCTTCTTAACACATAAGAATATGTTACTACAAATAAGAATACATAGTATAATAATAATGTATATTAAGAAAAATAAAACAATACGCTCATGCTATGGATCATAGAAAGGTGTATACATACATTATATAAATGTAATATGGCAAACAATAAAATACCAAAAAATATATCAGGACAGAAACTCCTCTTTTCATCCACTACTTTAAACATAAAATGACTAAACCTGGGATCACAGCTTTGGAACGGTCAATGCAAAGCATTGAGCGTTTAAATCGTTTGGGGCCTAGCCGCACCTCACTCATAAAATATAATAAGCGCAAACGAAATGCTCGTCCATTTCGATTTTAATCAAATGTAGCTATTCAGACAGAAAGTAAAAAATTGAATGCCAAACCTGACGCGCAGATTACTCATTTTAGTGCCAAAGAGTCGTACATGTACGTGTGTGAAATATGTTTAGTTTTTAGATGTGAAATGTTAACGTTGTGATATAGATAAAATGTATGTACCATATTTATGAAAACAAAAAGATACGAACTTACAGTTGTCATTCTATTATCAACGTCACTGTTGTTATTCTATTATCAAATTGAAAAGCAATATTTTAACTAAAATTCTGACCAAAATATGTTAAAATAAGATAAAGGTGATAAAGCAAAGACATTTCGTGTTTGTTCATTTTAAGGGTCATATTTGTTAGGGGAAATAATTGATAGAATTATATACAAAGTGTTCAAATAAATAATAACTTCTATATTCTTCATTATTATAAAGCACAACATAAAATGTGAAGAAAACAAGGTCATATAAAACACAGCTCGTAATTAACAAAGCAAACTCGTCATAAACATGGAAAACACCCAAAAAAGTGTAAGTATATGTTCATTTATACCAATACTGATAATAAAAATGACATGCACACTTAAAAACATAGAACCCTAATACACACTTCCTGATTCATTTCGCTTTATTTTAATGAGTATTCAAAACGTATTATTACAACAATCGTCGTACACAAAACAACCAATGTTCGATGTATAATCATTGTGCCATCATTGTGTTGAATCATTTGAAAACAAAGATGGCATGTATGGCGTATGCGAACTCTAAAGTTCTGTTAAAGCGTAATTCCTATAGTCGCCGTATCCGGACCTACTATTGGCCGAAATATCTGTATCTTGTCTATTATAGCCCGTATTTGCTGTGAATCCAGCGCTTTTCATACCCAACGATGTGTATCCGGCCGCATTGTTATCATGGTAACCGTTGTCCGCACTGGACCCAGGCTTATAATCCACGGACGGCCGCTGGATCTTTCCAATCTCGGTTGGCGGGTTAATGGTTTTGGATGACGAGGTCTCATGAATCTGCCAATAGGAGTTTAAACAATAACTAGTAACATCAGCGTGAAAATAGACAACCAACACCACGACAACGTATTGGAATACTAAAAACGTTCTTCTTATTATTGTTAAGCTATCAAACGTGCTAATACATTTGATTTAATGGCATGTTTGATCACAACCGATGCAAATATATATAAATATAATTGAGAAAATTAAGTTTGTTATCACTGATAAACGTAGACGATGCCGAAGCTTAAAGGAAATTAACTATGCGGTTTGTACGGTACCGTCTATTAAAAGTCCAGTAAGGTTTGTCTTTGCTTGAAAATCATTACGTTTTTATCAATTCAACCACTGTCATAATTGCGACGTGATACGACTGTCACTACAATACGCCATTCAGGCAGCTTGAACAAGTATGCCTTGCACGAAATTCGTATTCTGTTATACACATAGTGTGACAAATTGTATACTAGGTCTGTGTAGTAATACAACTTCCGACAGCGTAAAGTCAAATTAAGTAACAAGAAGTGAAAAACTGTTTCAGTTCAGTTCAGTACTGATTCTTACCAAATTTCTCCAGTCGGAGGTACTGTTAGTCGCTGCAAAAATACAAAACACGTTATAAGATAACGATTCAATACAGACAATTGTAAATTCGAGTGTGCATCGTGATATTGAAAACATGCAACTTCAAAATGTTGACACCGATTAAGGCAACCAATTGACAGGTATGCAACATGTTAATGATATATTGTTGAATGCGTTTAGAAAACTTACTGGCATGGGTTTGTTTGTGTCTGGAGTCTTTTGTGTCCTGTAAAGTTCACATAATATTTGCATATTTGAACTTTAATATAAGCATTATAAGCAGAGTACGTGACTATCAAGACAAACTGATATATATATATTAAATACTATAGACATCCGGAGTTCATCTATCTGTTTTGCAGGTGGTAGAAACGTCTTGATAAACTTTTACTGTATACACTTACACATGTTTCAATAATTATGGAGCAACATGCGATGTTTTATAACTTACAGCTTCGGATTTGATTCGACGATACCGGATGCATATTGCCCCTCTCATCTGAAAGAGTCAATTAAGGTTAACCAATAATGAAGCTAAGCATACAAAGCACAGGTACATTACAAAAAACGAGAAGACGTTAACAATCTATGTATTGGAAAAAAAATAAAGAATAATATTATCCGTTTCTTTTGTTTATATTGTTTTAACAATTTGATAGTTTTTAATTCAAATTTACGAATATTGCTTGGAGACGTTTACGTCGAAAATAATTTAGATTAATACTTATCATTAATTGTTTTCTATAGATAATCTAAACGTAACCATATGGCAAAAAGAGACGTCAGAAACTCTATCTAGTGAGAAATTCTAGTTGTTATCGAATACGAATGACATTTGACACGTTCGATGAAAATAATGTCACCCAATTTTGCTGTGTGTATCAGGTAGATTTTTTTTTAATAACACTATACCTTTGGATTAAAGACACAGTGGATCAGGAAAATACAGAAGCCCTGGAATTACATAAAATAACATAAATATATAATATACAATGTCTAATCGATATGAGTGATGAAAATTAACGAAAACAAACACCAAGCAAATGAAGGAGATGTAACGTTATTACCTCCCTTTTTTGCATTTAAGTAAACTCAGTGCTATTTCCAGTGTGAATCCATCTATAAAGCTGATGCACTATTTGTTATGTCCAAACATAAGCAACATAAGTGAAACAGTATTCAATTTAATATGAAAATACTGATCACGCTTGCATTAAGCCACAACACTGGGTAGACGCTAATCGGCATTTTGTTCACATTTATTTTACCAATCTGGTGAGCTTTAACATTTTTTGTTTTTATTTTATTATTGTTGGCATATGAGTTTCCCGTATAAAGTGATTTATTCAACATGGTACAAGGTTCAATACATGTTGAGCTTTAATATTACTATATTGTGTGTTGCAAAAGGAAACGGAACCTTAAGCTATGTGCAAGGACGTAGATAATAACAATTTTGCTAAGTATGTGTTAATTTAACCCGAATGCACGGAAACATCAATATTTGGGCAATTATGAGTTACCTGTAAGCTATTGCAAACGGAAAAAACGTATTGCATGACGGCGAGGTCATCGTTGACGTAAAATATACCAAGTATCCAGGTAACGCCCATCAATGGAACCAGCACACAAAGAGAGCGCACACTGGTGCTATTGGAGATGTGAAAAACGATTTCAGGATACATAACAGAACTAATGAAATGTTGTCAGGAGAGACATTCTTGTTACATTTAAATAGTTTTATACGATACATGAAAGTACATAAAAAAAGAAAAACACAAGACATAAACATGATTAAAGTTAAGGGCAATGCGATTAAACAATTAAATCAAGTCAAAGCATTGGGTGTTTCAACGGCTTTAAAGGGACTTGTTCATAGTTTGGTCAATTGACAAAATTGAAACAAAAAATGTTTCAGATTTGCAAATTTTCGTTGTAGTAATGCTATTTGCGAGGAAAAATAATACTGAGCACTAACCATGTTCTAAACTATCCATTATATACAACGTTTGACGATTTAACAACCTGCAAATTATAATGCGTTGCAAACGCGAAACGATTTAATAATTTGGAGAGTTTTTTTATCGTCAAATTTTGTGACACTACCTGGATTGTTCCAAGGGTCAGTGGTTCGAGCCCAGGTGCGGATAACTTTTTTTCTTTGTTTAATTTTATTCTTTTTTATACTGGAGCTTTTTAATTCCGATGTTAACATTTATCAATTTAAAGCATTTAACGACACATTTCAAAACATGCCAAAATTTGTGAACAAGTCCCTTTAAATGCCATAAAAAATAAGGAATTTTATATAAATAAGCTGGAAGACACAATTTCGCGAGGATTAATTATATCTAGAAAACAGTTTTATATTATATCTTAAAGAAAATTATATTCAATGCAAAGTATGCATTTTCTTGTGTATAAAAAAAATACTAGTTTTTTATCTGCAAATTATTTTAGGTGTATTACTAAAGGTGTGAAAATGCACACAAACGATGAACACTAAGGGAGACTAAGGAAAAAGCGTATATGTTGTTATACATACAGGATCTTGTCCTTGAAGTTCTTATTTTTCATGGCTTTTATAGTTAACAGTTTTCTGAACACAATGACCAAGCTTCCAACGTTCATCTGAAAGTGTAATTGATGTTGCATGACATTAAAAAAGTCGAATTGAATTTGAATATTACATATCTTTTTGAGCTTTGTGTTTCTGCTGCATAATTTTCCCAATAAAACTTAGCGTGTCCCGTTGCACTATATATGTTGTAGATAATTATATGCATTTTTTAAATGAACTAGTGATAGTGTAAAATCAAGGTAACATCAAAGCTTAAATGAGAGAGAAAAAAAAACACATTTAAAACAACTACATACCAGAATTATTAGTAGAGCTGGCCCAACAAAAGCCCAAATCACGCCATCTTTTAAAGACAACCAACAACTGAAATGTACACATTATAAGATGCATACCGTCTATTAAAGGCTGTTATATACTGACAAGGCTTCATAACAACATTGCTTTATTAAATGTTACTTTCTGAACATTTAATTTAAAACGAGAATAAAAAATACAAAAAAAAATGTCTTAATTATGGGGTAATTCGATAAGATGATATTGCCGTTAAATCTCAATATACACTTACACGTTTTCATTTCCATAACCCTTTGTCTTCGTGACTCCCAAACTTATTCCAACTATTACCGCTGGGATTGCTGTAATGCACAAAATTGTAGAACCAATTATCAGCCATCCATTTAATTGGGATATCGACGGTAAATATGGCATCATAGCTTCAAACATCATTCGATCTTTTTAAATATATGTATTAAAGGGTTGCTAGAAAAAATGTGAGATACGTTATGAAATACATTTAACTTACTCCATGCCAGAACAATCATTGGTCTAGCCCTTGACTTGGTGGCAAAGACAAAGACAACAGTGATCACCACCTCGATCCCCTCCGCAAGCATAAGACAAAACACCACCAAGTATATGTAGTGGAGTAAAGCAGCGACAGCAGCACAGAATACCTATATATGCATACAATTACATAAATCTATAGAAATAGTTAAGGTCAAACGATCGACAACATAACACATCAAAAATAAAGTGGCAACACGCATTAACTCTGAAATTTAAAAACAATTAATGGCGAACATTCGAGTAATCAAACACTTTCTTAAAATGATTTTTTTTGCAAAGTTTCATTTGCTCTAGTTTACTCAAAAATGACACTAAAACAAAGGAAACTGCACCGAATTGTGTAAATGTTTACCACACGTTTAGTACATTATTTTGGATGTAATTTAGGAGATTTAAGCTTTTAATTTGTTTGTTAATAAAGAATAAACGGGACAACTCACTTTACTTTCCGTCCTATCCACTCCAGAAAGAAACACAATATATGCACAGAATAAGGCAACACACAAATTTATTAAGAGGGACGATCTGTTGTTTTTCACCTGTCTGAAATACAATCATCAATTCATTAGCCAAAAATAAATGACATCTAATACTGCACATTCGGAAAATTTCTTTAAATATGTTTTGACAATATCAATGCGAATGAAAACATAATGGTAAAGAATATGTATATACATGTAGGTTTTATTATAACGTCTTTCAATTTACAACCACGAGCATCAATTTATTATAATAATAAAAAATTAAACTAATATGCTACCTTGTTTGAACTCCCACATATTTTAAATGATGTTATGTTGTTCATTTGATACAATTAGTTATCAACAAGAAATGCGTTGTACAAGTGCAGCTTTGTACAAGTGCAGCGACTGAAAAACTTGCTTAGTCATTATAATTGCGCTTACATCGGCAAACAATCTAGGAGATAATATCTTTGATAAAGCAACAGTATACCTCCAAAGACAAGCATGAAGTAACACCGTCAGTAGAAGGCCGAACATGGAGACACTTATGCCAATGATGGATACCAGTCTTAACGGTAGATTATCGTCCACCTAAACGACCAACGCTTGTAGTTAATTTTTGTGTTAATACATGACCATTTTTTAATGTTAGGCCATTTTATTAAATGTTTGATCAGAAAAAATCGTTTATATTAAATTATTAACGCTAAAATGTCTAAACGTTTTTAACGGATTGAATCTATAACTTCATTAGTACACATTAAAATTCACAATATTTTGACAAAGAAAAACCTCGATATTAAATTATTTATATGAAAGCACACGACTTCTGTATTACTCTATATTTTCTTTTCAATAAAAGATATTGAATATTTAACAACACAGATAATTGTCACCAGAACATGACACTGTATCCGATGCAAATTCAATCCTATCAATATGTATACCTCTACAAATGGGCTCATTAAAACTGCAAAGTTGGTAAGATGGTTACATTCGCATGTTGTGAGGTTGTCCGTCGAATTGACAAAGAAGCACCCATGTGTTGACCATTGTCCAGTGCCACTTGAATGAATTAAGTATTGTTTTTTTTTTAAGATTATTGTTTTTGCAAATAAAGTGTCTTATTAAAAACATTCTAACATGCAAACGAAATAGCAATACATACGTAAAATAAGATATCTGAGGATCTAGCTTGCTGTAAATATGAAAACATAATTTTGGTACATAATTTACTAGCTTATGCGCATGTATATATTCAATATTAATATTACTTCTATACATGATGCATTTTCTTTTATAAGCTTATGTATGAAAAACTAAAAACGTGATTTTTTTTGCATATCAAAGCTTGAAAGTTGAAACATGTTATTACATTAAGTCACTCAAATTACTTTAATGATATAATTATGACCAATTAAATATCATTAAATATACATCCTGTTCATAGTAACATTGATTTATTTTGTATAGATTTATTCGTTTGAAACATGATAAAATAAATGTGAATAAAGTAACAACCTTTCATTCCAGAAACTGCATTGCGGGTTTGTAAATGATGGCTGAAACATATACATAAAAATAATACAAACATTAAGTTAAATTAGTTTTAGTCACTAAATTATTTAGCGTCTGATTCTAAATATTATGAAAACAAGTGTGATAATTTTGAATGTGTAAAACATGACGAAAGCAAATCAAATAAACCCAAATAACACTGAGGTAAAGTTTTATCGCTGATGAAATTATAAATTGTTCTTATGACCAGGAGTTGATATAAAAACCATTATAGCAATTTCAAGACATATTGATTGTCGATAAAACGTGTTTTGTAACAAACTATTTAAGTTTAATATTTCACGTCATAACTACACATGAGTTCGTAAGGCACATCTTCCTCCGATGGTTTTCATAATCATATGATATTTATTAGTGGAAAAACAGTAGGGTAGAATAACATTGCATAAGAAAAGAGTGAAGTTTGGTTTGATGATAGTTTCAATGTAAAAAGAAAAAGGAAGACTGTTACCGAAAAATGTTCAATCTGTATGGTAATATTTTTTGTCAAGTTGACACTTGTCTCAGACACCGAAAACGCAACGACCTGTCCACGGATTTCCTTGTATATTGAGTCACTATAAAGACAACACAATATATAAGTGGCATTGTACTGTAAAACAAAATGGCGACTGAAGTATTTTGTTTGAGGTCGGTATGCACATTTAAAACAAAGCTTTATGTTTCCGCACGGAATAAATGTTTTGCAATCTAAATTGTTATCAATAAACTTACTTGGAAATGTGAGTCGGCAAGATGTCCGACATGTTTCGATAAAGTACGCCAGTTGCAAACGAAGCTGCAAAGTTCAAATATAAATAACAATATATCATCTCTATAATAACTGATTATCATAATTGCTTTGAGTCTGGCTAAAGCTTAATGGTAAAGAGCTAATTAAGTATTTAAGTACAATAATCACACAGGCAATAATGTCAAGGCACAATAACCACCTTTTCTACTTGTATATAATATATATTTTATACATTATATTTTGATAAGAGTTTTTGCATTCGAATCACAATACATTGATTGCCATAGTTTTAAAACACTATACACAACATAGGTATTGAATAAAAATCGTCATAAAAATGTATGACATGAACATAAATAAAACACATCAATTGTAGCCAAAGTAAATTAGGATTCGACTCATAAATCAATAAGTATACACGAATGTCGATCTCAACTCTTTTGTTCATTTTAAAAACAAATTTCGTTTTGCTTATAAGACACCGTCTATTATATGTTTATGATAAGGAGCACAACATAATTGAAGCCGTTTGTCACCAAAAGAGTATGTTTGCACATATTGAGTAATACGTTTATTAAAAACAATACGTACCATTAAAACTACCCGCTTGAACAGTAATTCCAGTTTTCGAATTCCCACCATCCCAATTTAGTTCGCCTGCTAATTCATCACCAGGAAATGTAATTGCTTTATTCCCTGTTACATGCAGTAATTTGACTGCAATATTTTTGGTCGTAAAGTTAATATTGTCAGAAGAATCGGATTGAAAGGTTTTCCTCAAAACGTCCGTCAATGTGTCCACTGCCTTCAAAATTGTTCCGCCATCATTTGTACCCTGCAGCAAACATACACTGCTAATCACGAAAAGTTTATAATATGTTTCACATGTCATGGGTTAACTTATTTGCTATTAACTTGATGTGTTTGCTCACTGCCACTATGTATTATGGGACGGGGCTATGTTAAAGAGTATGTTTAACACGAATATACTTGTATATATAAACACGTTATTTGATCTGGAGCTTTAGTTATATATTACTATATTCAGTTCTACAATTTAGTTATGTATGCATCCATAATCTGATCGTATATTATTTGCTTTATTAAGTTTAATAAATAAAGCAAATGTAACCTAGCTGACACGAGCTGTTACTGACTTAAACCTCAAATTGTTACTTTCGTCATTATTATGTTCGTGTCTGCTTTGTATTGTACAGATTTTAGTGTACTGTATGCGCAACAGGGGGACACTGTGTCGCCGAAACTGCGTTGATATTGTTTATTACTCGTGTCTCCATTTAACGTAGCTTGAGTGTTATTTTGAAAAAAAAGTTTTACCGATTCTTTCATTGTTTTCCATGTATCTTTTTCCCCCAACAGGTTGCTCGTTGATGTTAAGAAATCCTAAATAAGAAAAAGAAATACTTACTGATAGTGATATTGATATACAATTTCAGTTAGAAGAGGACTACATCAATTATATTTCAATATAAAATATTTCAATTTTGTTCGAATCTTAGGATAAACAGACCTTTGCCTTATTAACATGACTTTATATTAAAATTCAAAGTTTTATTCCGTGCATTACAAAATGCAATTCTTCGAGGCAATTCAATACAACAATGCACATTTACTTGCATTTGGTGCATTAGCATGATCGTGTTGTGAATATTTTAAACTGTTCTATTTATAATGTATAACGAAAAGAGTTTGAAGTCATACATTCGCCAATTTGACCATTTTTTTTTTACTATTTTGTGATGTTTAGCCATTCAAAATAAGCGATTCTTACTTGGGTCATGCTTGATGTTAAATTCACCGTTCCGTTACTAGATTTCAAGATGTCTGCAACTTTTGCCAACGAGTCAGCTAATTTAGAAATTTCTCCTCCTGATAGTTTTTCGGATGGGGTGGCGTTTGCATGTACAGTTGACGCTACTGTCATTGTATTTAACACGTTGGTAATTGCAAGTGCTGTCACATTCGTACCGCTCAGTGATTTCAGCTACAATTATTGCATACCAGTATCACATGATATGTTTAACGGTTTAAGCTCGTATTTTTACTTTTATAAAGATCACTTCAAGTTTCAAATGATTCACGTCAAAATCTTCTTTGCCACACTAAAATGATCCCGGCACGTTTGCAAAACGCACAAAGCATACGGGCTTAATCACTTTATGAAGGCACAAAGCTAATTACAAATCTTAAATAAATTGACTGTTCAATATGACGCTTTGGCATTAACGTCGAATGAATTTGCATTTGACAGACATTGTAAAAGAACACATTAGATGGTACATGGTGTATGATTTCGACATTTTGGTTTGTAAGTGTGTTTCAAAGATTCATTACTTGTACTTTCGAATTTTCAACATGAGTACATGTACAGCTCGAATTATTAAAACTGAGTCTCGTGAGCTCTGTTATTATAAATAACGAACTTGATTTATTTTGTATATGTTTTACTTCGAGTTTATCATTGATCAAGTGTTATCTCATTTATTGTATTTTTGTGGGATATAGTTTCATCATTTTTTTTTACCGTATCGATGTTTTAATATACTTATGTATTCATGTCAATGTCCATTTTATACTTAAGTGGTTAATATAATGTCATAATCATTGCTTAGATGAAATAACATGATAAATAGTTATAAACAATATGCACTTCACAATAAACATATATACTATAAGTTTGCTTTCTGAGTTATGTCGACTTGTATTGTCTCAATATAGAAGTACAATTATAATAGTAATTAGAGTTGATGTTTATTTTAGTATGTTATATCTTACCGTGTCTGTAATGTTATTAATCGACTCCCGTACACAAGTGTTATTCAAGTTAACCCAAACACCTTTGCTATCACAGTGTCTGGTGTAATTCCCTGCAAGTTATATGATCAAACACGAAGTCAATGCAATTATTTATAAGAAATGGCTTTGCGATCATGTCGACATAAATTATTCCATAAAAACCGACACCAATGAGTTGCTCAGTTAAAAAGCTATCGACAAGGCGTTGCCAATCTACGGCTTTGTTACGGTACTTATGACGGACAACACGGTAAAAAATGAACATCTACTGTTAACAAATAAAGTTAGATATAAACATTATATCAATATGTTGAAACGAACGAGACATCTACACTAGATAAACTCTAGTTTCCAGCCGGTAGTCTCTACGTAAAGGCAATGGACCAAAGTGCGATGCTAGTCTTGACAATATATACCAATACACAACAACAATCTTATACTGGATTAACACCGGGATCATCGCTAAGGAGCGGTCAATTAAAAATATACTAAAACATAGAAGGCACATTTACGTGTTGTTATATTAAGCCTTTTCACAGTTTTCACTGCCAGTATTTCAAAAACATATTCAAGAGGACAAAACGAAATTAATGACTAAATTTTAAAAATGAAGAATAATTTTAATAATTAAAATACCTGAGTTTCCTTTTGGACATTGATACCACTTAGTTTTACCACACAGGGATTCGTTCCAGACCACACCCCAAATGTCCGTGTCATATTTGCACAAACATGTCGCTACTGCAACTGCATAAATAGTCCGTTCATTATAAAGTCCACGGAAAGCCTAATATATCATATGATAATTTCACATGTGCATGGGACATTGTTTGTTAAGACGGGACAATGTGGTTTTATTGCAATTGCTTTATTGTGGAAATATCGATTTGATCGTCGAAACCTACGAACAATTTAATTATAAAGTTTTACATATACATACCATTTTCACATTAATGCGATAATTATTATTAGATGTTATATTATTTGAACTAGATTTCTTTGTCTATTTATTTATTTGTGTACCTTGTGAACAACTCGGTGTCTGACCACTCCATATGCCAGATTCTTGGCATGTTCGTGTCGGTGTACCAATAATATTGTATCCGTCATTACAAGTATAATTGACGACCGATTCATAAAACGTGCCATTTTGGAGTAATCGTCCGTTTTCAGGGTCAGTGAGATATCCACAATCTACAAAAGATTTGAATCACTTCATCATCCCCGCCTTAAGAAGTTAACACCCATCTGATTAATGTTGGTGTTATTATACTGTGGATACAGCATAATATGGTGACGCCATTTTGTTTCTTTACATAAAGCCATTTTCTTTTAAAGTGTTGTTTTAGCAATTTCTTTTTTTTGTGAAAATAATGGGATAAACACAATACCATGTAAATCATAAAAAATGTTGAGCACATATAATTTGATTTGCTCTGCACGAAAACCTCAACCACTTGCCAGTTGCCAACGCTCGTGGTTTTTATTTCTTATCCTCGTTAAATAAATGTATATGTATTCCCCAATAACCAAGTAATCTCTTTTAATAGACAGACGTCAACAACGTTATTGGGACTTACTTCAAATAGGAAGTAAACGTGTTTTAACATCGCCGTGTTCAATAGGTACACCACGAAGTATAGCGTTTATTCAAAAAGATAGATTGAAAAATAGTCACTCTACCTTTTATGTGGCAAATAGGTACTTCATTGCTCCAATTGCCATCGCCGCCGCATGTCAGTTGGGTGCTTCCATTCAAAAAGTATCCCGATATACAAGTGAAAGTGGCACTAGTGTTTGAAGCCGATAAACTTACGTTGCCATTTGCAGGAATGATTGGATTTTGACAATCTGAAAAACATAAATCTTACGTTATTTGATTATAGAATGTTATGTAGGTGCTTAAAACTCCATTTTTAAAACAACACAAACATAATTCTGGAGCAAGCTGCTAACACTTTAATGAAGTAAACTCCGCTCTTACCACGAAGACATGTTTGTTAATTAAATGACAAACTTTCAAACGTAGGTTTAATCAAAATAATTAAATACACTCGAGAATGTTTTATAAATTAAACTCGTACTACTGGTCTTATTAATTGTATTTACAGCCGTCAGTATGCGTAATTACAATCGGCGATACACTCGATGTTGATGTTACACTCGGCGACATACTTGATGTTGATGTAACACTCGGCGACAAACTTGATGGCAATGTTACACTCGGCGACACGCTTGATGGCGATGTTACATTTGGCGACAAAATTGATGGCGATGTTACTATCGTAAGACCTGTGGCCGCTTCTGAATTGCTCATATGACTAACGGTCGTGTATGTTATTTTCGTAAGATTTCTGGTCGTTTCTGAGTTGACCGTGTTTGCAATATTAGTTATCGCCTCCTGTATACATGTGTATTCCATGTTAACCCAATCACCTTTACTGTCACATTGTCTGGTGTAATTCCCTGCAAATTCATGCAATAAGTTCATAAATTGATGATAAGAAATGGCAATTTGATCATACCATAACATAAGTTTTTCTTAAAAAACAGAAACCAATTAATTGCTTAGTACAAAGCAATCGAAATGGTGTTGCCAATCAACATTTATGACGGTCGACATGGTAAAAAGTATAACTGATTTACGCATAAATGAATAAGATACGAATATGAAATTAATGTATTGAAACACCCAAAACCTTTCTATTAGATAGACTCTAGTAAGTACATGGAAGTGACCAAACTCCGGTGATATTCAAGACAATACATACCAAAACGCAAACGACAATCTAAACATATTTAACAATGGGGTGAGCGCTATGAAACGTTCAATTTAAAATATACTAAAAAAACATATCCGGAAAATTCGATTGTTTTTCTTTTTTGCTTTTTCACAGTAATATGAGTATATTCTGCAATTATTTTAAACATATTTTGAAGAGGAAAACACGAAATGAGGTACATAATTACTTTTATAAAAAGAAAAAGTTTAATCAACAAAATACCTGAATTTCCTTCTGGACAAGGTAACCACTGAGTGTGACCGCAAAAGAATGTGTACCATTTCACACCCAAACTGTCTACGCTATCGTTGCACGTACATGTCGATATTGCAACTGAATGAACAGTCAGTACATTATGAATACGTCCACAGAAAGCCAAAAATATGATAAAGTGATTGCACATTGATAGCTTAGATGGTACAATATAGTTTAATTAACAGAATTGCAGTTGATTAACTGTCGAAACATCACTTTAGTCGTCGAAATATATACCGAAAGTAGCTGAAATATAATGCTGTACATAGCCATATAATTTAAGTGTCAATTAGAGTAGGTATAACGTTTCAATCTAAGCAAACGAACGGATTTTAACGCGAAAATTGTTAACGATGAAAATAAATAATTACACAACGAAAACAAACAGAGAATGTTTATCATAACTCTTTTTAATTCAAGTATGCAGGTATATTGCTTGTATTCCCCAATAATCAAGTAATCTCTATAAATGGACAGACGGCAAAAACGTTATTGGGACTTACTTCAAATAGGAAGTAAACGTGTTTCAACATCGCCGTGTTCAATAGGTACACCACGAAGTATGGCGTTTATTCAAAAAGATAGATTGAAAAATAGTCACTCTACCTTTTGCTGATGTAACACTCGGCGACAAACTTGATGGCAATGTTACACTCGGCGACTCACTAGATGTCGATGTTTGACTCTGCGATGATGGCGAGGTTACATTCGGCGACACACTTGATGTCAATGTTACATTCGGCGACACACTTGATGGCGATGTTGCATTCGGCGACACACTTGATGTTGATATGTCACTCGGAGTTGACTTCGCTGCAGAGTTTGATGTAGAAATAGTGGTGGCACACTTACACAAACAGCTGGTGAAGAGTATACAAAATAGAGTCTTATGCATTTTGTTGCAGAAGTGTGTTGTTGCCTTTGACGATATCAAGTCTGTACTGGAATATGACAAAAGATTCAAATCAACTCATATGTCGTAATATTTGCTTAACAAGACATTTATAACGGAAAAGTAATTATTGACCGAGAACCCTAATGGATTTCTCTAAACTGTTTAGGGAAAACCAATTTAAACACTAAGGTATAATAACACATGAGCAAAAAGGTAAATCTTAACATTTGACAGAGTGAATGCCAAACGGCATCGTTCTTTTTTATCCGTGCAATTTTATATCAGATGGCTATAAATCGGTTTTATAAAACGAGGACGGAGTCGCTATATAGCGACGATTAATCTCGTAATAAGAGCTCATAAACTGCAAAATGCAATCATTTATCAAACCCGCAAAATAGGTTATCAACGTAGACTGTTTTGTTTATAACTTTAGAATAGAAGCAGATGAATTTTATAAAGAAAATACACAGCAAATGCATGCATACATATATATAATTATATATATATATATATATTTGATGCATGACTTTATCGTAACTTTGTACATGCCAACAGTATTGCAGAACATTTTCAAGCAATAATCTACCATTTACCTTGTTTGGTGCATTTCATTTAAATGTGTAACATATGAAATCTTTGGTTGCATGACATACGTGAGGTTTTTAAAATGTCTTTAAGAATAATGTTAGTTTTAACGTAGCGATAATAGTTTAACTCAAGTATAAGTTTGACATATAATACTATACGTATATTCTAAATGTGTACCTTGTTCCTTTTTATCCTCCCTAAAACAAATTTGGGGGAGCATATAGTCGCCGCTTCGTCTGTCCGTCCGTGCGTGCGTCCGTGCGTGCGTCCGTGCAAGCGTCCGTGCGTGCGTCTGTCCGTGCACAATTTTTGTCCGGGCTTTTTCTCAGCAATTAATGACCAGAATTCAATTAAACTTTATGGGAAGCTACACTACCAAGAGGAGATGTGCATATTATCAGCCAGTTCTGGTCGGATGATTTTTCACAGAGATATGGGCCTTTGAAATTTTCCATTGTACATATAGTGCAATACTTGTCCGAGCTATTTCTCAGCAACTTATTACGGGAATTCAATGAAACTTAATGGGAAGCTTCACTACCAACAGGAGATGTGAATATTATCAGCCGGTTGTGGTCGGATGATTTTTCACATAGTTATGGCCCTTTGAAATTTTCTATAAACTGTACATATTTTTGTCACAAGTAATGCCCCTCAAGACGTTTCCTTTTATCTCAATATATAGTACAATATTGTGACAAAAAAAAACTTTGGGGAGCATCACCCGTCTCCGACGGTTTCTTGTTTTTGAATGTTTGACCGGTGTATTTCCAACGAATATCATTTTGCAAAAATAAAATGATTTAAATAAGTTCGAATGTTGTTATCTTAGCTGCTAATCGTATGTTTTAGTTCCTCTTGGCGCAGTTACCGACAACAGGATATAAAAAAATTCTCTTGCAAATAGTGTTATCAGTTTTTACTTTTCAAATCGATTTAGTAGATTATAATCATTGATAATATATAATTGATTTTGTTTGTGGTTTGTGCGAATGAAAATGTCTCGTTAACGACATTTCAAACGATAAATCTTTAAAAAAAAATCTAACAAAATATGTGTTTAATTGTGTTTAATTAATTTAATAATTTCAAAATACTTATATCGTTTGTTGTTCAGATACAATTGTCTGTCTTCGATTGCGGATGCGTGGATAAGTGGTTGCACACTGACTTAAAATCCCAAGGATTTCAGTTTTTAGCCTCATTATCTTAGGTTACTTATTGACTTTTGTGTTAAACACCGCTAATCGTCAAAGGAACTAATTCGTGAATTAAACAGAATTACATCTAGGTGCTGTAATTTATGTGTAAATATGTCGGTTAAATTCCGACAATTAACACATGCAGTCAGAAACTACCTAATAATATATATTTAAATTGACTAAAACACTCTTAATTAATTATCTACACTAAAACATATTACATAAACTTCAAATCTATAAATCATATTTAAGCTTGTCTTGAGATGCCTATTTTGTTACTCTACCGATTATGAATTATGAAATGTTAACATAAGTTTATGAAATCCCGATCGTGTTATTACCTTGATAAAAATTGAGATAGCGCATACCAGAAACTCCGTTCATATTGTAATGCAAACAATGCATACATACATAATATATTTGTATATATCACAAGCCTTTCTTTGTCAAACAAAAAAAGTTATAGCGGAATACAAAGATTGATTTAAGGTTAAGGATAAGATATTTCATAAAACATGGTCATAAAATATTATACCGAACGTCTCCGAATAGTTAATAGATTCTAAATAGTACATGTTTGTATGAATGACACTTATCTACAGACATATTTTAAGAGTTTAGAACTTACCGTGATCCGCGTATAGCAACTCCGATGGCACAGTGTTTTCTACAACCAATAGACACTCTTATAGAAAGTTGCTCACTTAAACTGTTTTTAAGAACAAAAAATGTTTCGGTATTGTGGATCGCGCAACACAAAATTGTTTTAATGTTCGAACCAAAACACTGTTGGACATGGCAACAGTATTGCCTAAAATTATTACGCTATAATTTACCTTGCTTGATGTATTTCATTTAAATGTATAACATAAGAAATCTTTGCTCGAATGGCATTAGTGAGGTTTTAAACATGCCTTGAGTACTTGTGTTAGTAATAACACTCATAAGCATTTATTCTTCACTTACTTTTATGTGACTATTCCATCTCCCACTACAAATTCATACTGACAAACACGCTCACGTTAAGGAAGTTTTTTACAACGCATACCTGGTGGAATATCTATTGACTGCCGGTTTGATAAATTAAATTGACATATTAAAATAAGTGGCGTAGCGAAAACAGATTATATAAAATAATAAGTTTGATACATTATACAAAACGAAGATTTTTAATGTGTAGCGTGTTCCTTTTTTGTAGTTTTGTCATGTTGCATTACCCACAAATACCATTTTTCAAAAATGAAGTGATTTAGATTATTTCGAAATCATATTGTTTTTACATAATGATTGATCATTTTAAAACGTTGTGTTAGCATTTGCACCGTATCTAAATTATTAGCTCCGATACAGAACATACATAATTATGTAACTATATGCTGCATGACACGAAACCATCGAAATAAACAGAATGATGTCAAGTAAATAATTTGCCCTTATAAAACGTTCGGCATTTCAACGCTGTGACTTCCTATTTGCATTGGCTACATGTAATGAAACATGTTTTCAGTGATGATAGGTAGTCGTTATAGAGCAATATTGAATAAGAAAGAACTATTATAATAAAAAAACAAGACACACATTATGACATTTGAAAAGTACGTTATATAATTTGCCATAGAGAGCAATGTAATGCATATTATGTTACACCACACCCCGAAAATGCATAGCTACGCAATATTAACCTATGAAACAAAATAACTCAGTTACTGATTAATAGTGTGTAATCTAAAACTTAAGTTCGTCTGTGCGCAATTGATCGACAACTGTATCTCAAACAATGCTCGTGCAAACAATGTTATCAGTTGTTACGTTCCAAATTGATTTGGTAAATAATTGTCATGGCTAATATATGATAGATTTTGTTTTAGGTTTATGCGAATGAAAATGACTCGCTATCGACATTTTAAAAGATAAAAAATGCAAATATAATATTTGCTTAATTGTGTTAAATTAATTTAATAATTTTAAAGTTCTTATATCGTTTGTTGTTTAGATACAATTGTCTGTCTTCGGATGCGGATGCGTGGATAAGTGGTTGCACACTGACTTAAAATCCCAAAGATGCTAAACAGTACATGTTTGTATATAAATGACACTTATATACAAACATATTTTAAGTGTTAGGAACTTACCGTTATCCGCGTATAGAAGTTCCATTAGCAAACACAACGTCGCAGCGTAATTTTTTTAACTGTTTTAATTGAAAAGTCTCGCTTTCAGATGTTATTTGGAGAGCTACGCCGTGTCAACATACTTGAAAAGCTCACTTATTTCTAAATCCGTTAAAGATTATCGTTAACTCGTAAGATAACCTAAATATATGCATCAACGCAAAAAAACCAACAGATGTAGACTCATGCAGGTGCATACATTTGTTTCGCATTAGTTTCAAATTCGTTTTATTAATTCATTGTCGGAGGATAATCTGTTCTGTTCAAATACGTCGATTTCAGGTAATAGAAAATGCAAATCGGGTGTGCCCAACTTCATTTATGATAAATCGATTAAAAAATGCTGTATTTATTTATTTTTGTTATGTATTTTAGGCATGTATAGAATAATGAGGATTCGTATTCTAGTGGAACTACGTTGCCTCCACAACCACTGAGACACGCACATTTTGAGATTCTCTTCAAACTGAAGAATTTTTTCGTATGTATTTCGCGCGATTAATCGATTAAATAAGCATATTATTTCAGAGTGACACTTATACCCAGGTCGTGGAACGGTACATAACCTATAATGTTTAATGTAATCAGTTAAAAATGGTCTTGGGGTGAATTGATATTATCATTTTATACAAGTGGTCAGCAATAGTCACGTCCCTTGTAATGTAACGGACGAAGCCTAAATAGAAAAACTAAATAAAAGAGGTCCAACTAATTATAAAACCTACACAATATATTACTGTTGGTTGGCATTCTAAATCGTCGGTCTTTGCGATGACTATCAAAGGTTTTGTTCGTAATGACAAATAACGTTAAACAATTTTCGTTTGTGAAGATGTAGTTCGATGTAGTGTCGTGTTTGGCTGTGAAACACTTGCACAAAGACCGAAGGATTAATATAAGACACAAACGAGTGGTTAATCTTAATGGATCACATAAGTGTTGGTAAGCTTGACACTGTTGCAATAAATGTTAAACAAACAATAAGAAAAAAAAAATATTCGGCATGCATTCCTCTTAAGATGATCAACCTCTTCGGTCGTTGTTGCAAGGTTTCCGAAGCACAACCCACACATGCGTTATGTTTCATTGTAAATAAAACCACTGCAACCGACTGGGCAGTGTTAAGAACAGTCAATAGCACTTCTTATGTTGTTGCAACCAAGTTGCACTTGACATTTTAAATGCTGTTGCTCTGTGAAATACCAAAACATGCCCTTAATTGCAAATTCATAAAACAATTTAAAGAAAACATAAACAAGACAAAACATATCACGACGAAGCGCATGGCTTCTTTTTCAAGTCGTTTTCTATGTTTAATCAAACAACTAACGGCAACCGAGACCAATGCGACTTTCAAGTTTGATGGAGCATGAATCAAGACATCGACTTTGCAATATGATTATGCACGATTATGCATTTTTAAATTTTGATATTGCAGTTATCAATTTCCGTCGATTTTTTTAATCGATTCTACCAATTCACTTTCCTTGTATGCAACAGTGTTGTTCATTGTCCTTAATGCATGTGTTAAATCTACGCTACATAAAGTTGTTATGCCATTATATGAGAGTCTTTTTCATTAAGAATGTTTATATATTCACTGGAAATGTAAACAAACACGTTTTAATTCTATATTGTGTGTCTTGAAACTGGTTTAAGGAACATAGTAAATGGGTAACAAAGAGAATGCAAATCGTTTATGAAAAAAAAGGAAAATCTATTGTTTTATTATTGACTCTTAGAACCAACTTGACAAACTTTAAAACTGACGTTTCAAATGCATTCAGACTCTAACTATATGGCATTTGAGTGAAAGCGCAAACCAAAAACCGGTTTTATATTGTATTTACATATAAAAGACTGCATTATGATTGCATTTTCAATATCATAAAGGTGAATATGGAAGTTTTTGTGAAAAGTTCGCTTACATGGTATGCTAGTTTAGAACAAATTAAGTTCATAATAATACAAATTATGTGAAGTCAAACATGGTATCGGGTATTTAGATATTTTGTTTTGTGGCTTATGTTATAGGCCTGTTTAATCTTGCATAATTATATCCCATGAAAGCAATTTGAATGAACAGAACTGTTAAATTTGCAAACTAAAGAACCATAAATGTCGTTCTAATGTCTATTAAAATAGATAGGCTTGTCACAATGTCTATACAAGCGATGGTAATTGAGTGTGTTTATTTAGTAACATACCAAAATAAAAATAAAAATGGTATCAAACGCCCCCATGTATGTAGGATTGCCTAATGACGTTTGCTGTCCAAGTCAGGGAATGTAATTGCAGTACATGACTTTTACATGTGTTCACATTATAGTATTAATTCAAGTACACTTTTCATTTTGATAGTTCATTAATAACGTAAGCAAGTATTTTACATAAATTAATACTGATTAAGGTACAGCAAATGCATGGAATACACATACCTCTATATACATGTAATTCAAACCTTCGCATGTTCACGTAAACGCTGTATTCTGATTGTTTAATACGCTCATGCGCTCACGTGACTTGTGTTTCATTTCCCGATGATCCCACTACCAATTTAAATTAATACATACATATTCATGACCGTTATACTTTTTCATTAATTAGTGGCCAAATGACGTCATTGTTATTTGCGACTCATAACGATGGTGCTACTCAATCGTCAATGCCGTCGGCGTGTATGCAAATAAAGCGTATGTTTCCCAACAGTTTATTGACCGATACAATGTGGCAAAAGTGCTATGCAATCCTTTAATGAAGCCAAACTAGTTTTACTGTTCACAATATGATTAAAACTAATAAAACTGATCTTGGTACCTTTTAAGTTTGTGTCAACACTCCGAGAATGTCGAAAATAACTGCGCTAAAGTAGCCAACGTCGCAATTCACATGTTGATTGATACGAAAATAAAGATTAATTACACTAGCAGTTATATGCAACATAAGTAAAATATGGTATTTTTGCTGCAATGGATCAAAGGAATCATTCTTCTTATGTTAAATTAAACAGCAAAATATCTAAAGGTGCGCCAGTTTACATAGTGGTTACTCTTGGGCTATGGGTCTTGGACGCGCGCGATTAACATCCGGAAAGAATAGCGTTCGGACAGACAAGGGGGTATACACACATTATTTTCAAACTGAGGTTATCAACTCCGAAGTTAAGTATGGTTCAATTTTAACTACAAAGAAAGCATAAATAATTTCTTGAGTACTGAAACCGACGGAGATATACGACGTTGAAATTCACTGTGTCTTGGAATAATTAAATAGCTCATCAGATGTAGCTCTGTTGATAATTATTTCATAAATGTGTGAACGTTATTGTTTTTTAATATTCTTAAAAGTAGTAATTATTCCTTGGACTTTAACTTATGTAGACTCTATTTGATATGCAGTTTAATAAGTTTAAATAAAAAAATCCGTCCACGTCGACAACAGCGTATACCACACAAACCGTTGAGATCATATGGATTGTATATATGTGTTAATATGTTTTTCGAATGTTATGTAACAAATAAAGCTAAAAAATGTAAAACAACAACAACAATGCTTTGATATCCTTACTGGTTGAGAGACGGATACTCTCACAAACAAACATATAGGATACTAGCTGACATTGTATCTCCACAAACATGAATGTGAGCATGAAATAAAAAAGTGTCGACTTATCTTGAAACATTCTTAAAATTGTCATTTTGCCAAATTGCTATAAACAAGCGTACGATTGATTCTTAGCATTGCAAATAAACGTTTTGTTCTTGAAGAATTCAGAATCGTCCCATAGGTATTCCAAACGCACTTGTATGCATTGCCCGTTCCCGGAAGGATCACCCGGAGTCCATTTAGACCACGTGATGGTTGCAAGCGTCTTATCCCCGTGCTTCCAGTTCCAGCCGGAGTGTATATCGCCGCCCAAATGAGTCCAACCTATCCAGAGTTGACCCAATACTCCACTGTCCAACACGGCTTGAACCATTTCTTTATATTCGAAGTCATCGGCGACAGTAGCCAAACCGTTGTACTGCGTGTTACAAAAGTCCAGGGCGTCGGTCCAATTGTATCGAAGCTGCGACATTACCTGGTATCGGCGAATATAGCTGGTGGTCACCTTAAAAATGACATTAACAAACTGCGAATATATACAATATATTTACACTTTCATTAACAATACAAACCCAAAAGATATTTTCAGGGAAAAATCATAGTTGCCATCCGCCAGACTTTTATTTAAGGCAAATGACCGATTACAATACAGGACAATTCATAAAGCAGAGAACTTTACAATCATGCAAATGATTAAAACCGTCGTAACCAACTCGGAACGGTCAATGCGAATCATTATTTTGTTAAATTAGTTCAAAGGCGTGCAAAACCTAACAAACATAACCACTATAGCAACCTAAGTAGTCAATATGGCGTATGTATAATCACACTCGCTATGTTCTCATTTTCCGAAACAAATAAAGGTCACCTCTTAGGGGACATACAACGATTTCTTATAGTTTTTTTTTTTATAAGATATCCTCAAATTGCGAAAATAAGAATCATCTTACCAAAAGCGATTAATCTGTCTAATGGCGTATAACGTAAACTTGGCTCGCAAGCCAATGTGTGTTACAATTTAAGGAAAAATAATTTCTTTATATCATAAAAGCAGTGTCATTTTGTAACAAAGAAGGGAAGCAATGGAAAATCAAAAAAAGAACAATATGTCTATTTATTTTATCAATATTTTTGCTTTGACAAACGAATGTTATATCGTAGATAAAAAATAATTTGTGTAATAATTGGGATTGTATAAATTCATATATTTTTTTAAATAATAATTTTCTAATAATAAATGCAAATAATCATTATTTAAGTGTGTAAACTGGTTTTATTTTCCCCATTTGGGAACATGTGGCATTTCTTTTTCAGAGAAGTAATCAACACTTTTTAAAGAACGAAAGGTAATGCATTGCAATATGTTATTTATATATTATAGTTCCCCTGCATTAACATAGGAGTGATCTTCAGGCGTAAAAAAAAAAAAGTACCGTTATAATGAGTAAACTTGTCCTGAAATCGGGTTTAATAGAAAAAGATAATCCTACTAACTAACTGTTATCATGTCATTTTTTTCTAATTTTTTATTTTTTCATATAGACTTAACCATACAAACAATGTATCGACATTATAAGACTTAACAATTTGTTGTGCACATTCCCTCATTCCCACACGAATATTCACATTCAAATTGGTTTTATATTATAATCTTGGGTTTTATATTAAAATCTTACTTCCTTGATCATGTTTCAGTTCAGTTGTTAACAAACATATTTAAGACATGAAGATAATTGTTGGCTAAATGTACACTTTACTATCACTGCTTAACAAATAATAAGATAAAATAAAATACTATTAGGCTTACCATCATATAACGATGATAAATCTTACCTTCCTGCAAAGAAGATAAGCCCCTTCAGTCGTTGATGAAAGATTTCCAAAGCATAATCCGCACATGCGTGATGTTTTATTGTAAATAAAACCACTGCAACCGGCCGAACAGTATCTTGAACAGTCAAGGGCACATTTTTTATTGCTCCAAGCGAGTTGCATTTGACATTCTTAATTATTTTGCTATGTGAAAGACGAAAACATGCCCTTGATGGCACATTTATATTGAAACAAAGAAAAAATAGACAAGACACAAAATATCACGACGAAGCGCAATGTTTCTTTTATTTTTAGGTTATTGCCTCTTTGATATCAAACTACTAATGGCAACCGAAACCCGATTGACCTTCAAGTTTTATGAATCATGAATCAAGGTATTGAAGCAATAATGATTTTCAGTCTGTCGCTATTGTAGGCATGTATTTGCGTCAAGTGTTTTAAAAATCGATACTTCTCACTCAGTTGCTTTACACTTAAATGTATTATGAATATTGATGGGCCAAGTGTGAGGTTGAGCGCTCTATAACCAGGTTTAAACCCCCAATGCGTTGCATTGACCGTTCCAAGGCGGTGACCCCAGCTTTATTCTTATTTGTGTTTATGTTGTTTTGTATTGTGCTGTATTGTGCTGTTTTGTACTGTTTCGGCAATCGGTCACTTGCCATAAATAAAGGACCAACTAATTGTTTGTAATAAGATTTCAATACTGCTCCAGCAGCTGGAGTTTCACTTCTTTATATTGTACATGTATACACTGTTGTTTGTTGTCCTTAATGCACTTTTTGAATTTACGGAACAAAAAGCTTTAATGTTGTCGTATAGTACGATCATCCAAAACATGTTGTGTGAGTCTTTTTCGTGAAGTTGTTAATCTTAGCACCGGATATTAAACCAAAGACATTTTGATTTGACATTTAATATGTCGGCCACTGTAGAACGGTTTGTTTTTAATCTGGATTCTGCAATATGCTGACTGGGTTAAAAAGAAAATGCAAAACGTTCAGGAATAAACTACGAAACTATATTGAATTACTATTGCATCTTAGCAACTGACAAATTGCGAATGGACGAAATGTCTGTTGTTCACAAATCGACTTCATCATTAATATCCGATGTTTCAAATGCTTTAGTTCCCATCCATAATGTAACATTTTTTCACAGGGTATTTATTTTCCACCAACCCATCATTAAATGATGTGTCATATAAAGACTCGGTAGCCTAATTTCCTAATTCAATTTAAATTTAGAAGTTCCTCGATGTTTAGAGTTCAAAATACGCTTTTTTACAATTTTTGTAATATCGTGTAACCAAATACGTATTTTACAACTTACACATTTATGTAAATACATGTGTTTAGTTTGTGATTTTAGTCATTTTCTCCTATCATCATATTTTGAACTATGTAGCAGTTTGTTCGAGGCAAGTTCACACGGTTTGGCTTCCGCTAAATATCGATTGTAAAAAAAGCAGTAGATTCAAACGAACGGATTCCTAATTATAAATCGAACATGAGTCCAAATATGTCGTGCTTTAAGTGGAATTATTAATTCCTCTCAAAAGGGACAATTGTTGTGTAGAAGGTCGTTAAAAGCGAAATAAATGGTTCCAATGCAATTATGAAATATTTGCCGACGATAAACAAAAGAAACACTCTTTTCAGTTGGCAGACATAATGAACAGAAACGAACTATTCAGCATGAATATGGTGATGTGTTTAGGATTTGTTTATATGTTTTCAATGTGCCATGCGTCAGTACAGACAAATACCGCTTGTGTGCAGAATGTTCAGTTTATGAATACGCTTTGTCCCAAGTATACGTAGAAAGGATATTATTTGAGTGTGTTTATTGAGATTCAAATCTTAACGACGTCGTCAATACTAAATTGACGTCATAGTCGTTCGCGACAGCAAATAACAATTTATTGTGGTCCTTATTGTTTAAAAAATTGCAACCTTTGAATACATTACGTTGTAATTATAAGAATAAATAGTATTTTTCTGCATGTCATCGGTGTATGAACTCTTGGGAAAATGGATCCTAACTTGTCATCAAATGTACATTTATGGCTCATTGTCAACCGAAACACAATATAAACGAAAGTCTTCTTGTCAAACCTTCAATCTGCAAACGACTAGTCTCGTTTCACACATTACACAATGGTCTCTATCGAAAAGGTTTACATTGCAAACGCATGGTTCTTGGTCAAAAGGAAAAATGGTAGTCAAACACTGTATATTGTCTCACTTACTGTCACTAGATAACTTTGACCGGTTATAAAACAGAGAAGTACCTTTGTCTGTTTGTTTTCCAAGGTTTGTACCAAATTGATTGGATTATAAATCGCATATATCTTTTTACCATTACAAATCCTACCCAATTGTTGGCCATCTCTATCCTTAATTGAGAAGTATTTACTTGGCAACTTCTTATACGCTATTGGAGTTACATTTATAATTATGCACAGTATGGGTAAAGCCTTTTGACACCGTTGACTGTGTATGCATTATTTTAACAAGACTATCATGGATGACTTGCCCCTGACACTACTTTGATAGGTAAGGCACAGCCGAAAATTTGCCGAACAACAACAACCTGTGATGGGGGATTTAAGCCTATGTAAATAAACGTGTGTATGAGTCAACTTTTTCGTTAAAGCTCATATATCAGCCGTTCATTAATATACCAGACATTATTTGTGTTCATAGACGTGAACCCAATTAAATGAATTGTGTTATTGTGTGCATAAAGGATTTGTGCCGTGTAAATTTTATAATAAACGTGTAGCTATGTAGTATTTGAGCGTGTGGTCTATTGGACTATTCTCTTATTGGAACTATAACCACGACCAAACAGTTATATGCAATATTTGTTTCAAACAAGGGAATGTAAGCAGCACCACATTTTGTAAATTTTGTATACATGAGTTGTCTGTCCTTCTGAAAAAATAGTTCATAGGTCATTTTCATTGCACAATATATTTCTGACAGCATATTTATGTTGTATGCAGACAGTGTAGCATAGTGTGCTGATCCATCAATAGATTTACAAGCACAGCTCAATAACATCTCTGAATTCGGTGCCAATACAGAAATGACTATGTATCCTAAGACAACCGAAATTATTGTTTCCAGAAAGTGTGGTCCTATACGTCTTACAAACGCTGGTCATACAAATGCTAACATGTAAATGTTACTTTCATGTATACATAATTGGGTATATTCACATTTCCCTGTCTTCGATAGATACAATCTTGAGAAATGCTGGCTGAACAGGTGAAAACAGTCAAATAACGCAGACACGATGTTTGAGATGTATTTCTGAGGGAAGAATAATGTTTACTATTTGACTAAATCTAGAAGCATGTTCTTACTAATGGAGTTCAGATATGGGCTTTGGAATGTCAGAAATAATCGAACGTGATCAAATACAATTGTGTAAACATTGTTTGGTGTTAATAGTCCTATAAATGACTGTATGCAATTCGGCGAGTATGAACGATATCCGCTTTGTGTTGAATAATTTGCATACAATTTTGGTGTTAAAAACTGCACATGCCAACTCAGGTTTGAAAGAAACCTGTATTCTTTTGCCAAGGTGACACCTTGTTTGACATATTTTCATTCAAATAACAATAGTCAGTAAACTCACTTACACTTTTATGGGAAAACATACGATAATCGCCTGTATTCTCTGCATATATGACAAGTGCCTACTTGAAACGGAGGATATGAAAGAAGAAATGAATGATTTATTGACCCATCATATGGGTCATATGGGTAAGTTTGATGGTTGGGCTGGTATTCGTAACTAGCCGGTCTCGGCCCAAAAAGAGCATGCCTTTCTGTTACATTGACTTCACATAAGTTAGACGTTTGTTTTATATCGATTTATAATGGCTCGATTTCATCTTAGCAGTAAATTGCGTAAGTGTTTTATTGGTGTTATAAATCTTTTGATGAATATTAGCGTTGACAAACAACGCAAAGAGATTTAGTGGTTGTGATTTAAACCATAAGCATCAATGCATCAAAATGTTATCCATAAAATGTAAACTGGGTTTGATACACACGTACATTCATTTTAGAACTGTGCGAACATTTTATATCGATAGTTTTGTATTAGTAATACAGATACAGAATTAGTTTTCAAACACTTTAATTTAAAAAATATGGTAAAGAATTGAACTTGAACACACTCATATGTATACAAAGCTTCATTAAGATCATAATCACATTTAAGAGTTGGTCGCCGCTCAACTTTAATCATATAGTATATGTTTCTAAACACATGCTACTTCTACTTATAATAGTTATAATAATAGTAATGTATATTTCGAAAAATAAAACAATATACAATATAACAGAAAAAAAATCTTGTTTGTATCCTCTACTTTTATAACAGAACACCAACTATACCTGGGATAACAGCCTAGAAACGGTCAATGCAAAGCATTTGGGTTTTAAACCGGTTAGGGGGCTAGCCGCACCTCAAACATAAAATAGAATAAATCATAAACGGTATGCAGACAGAAAATAACAAACTTGAATGCCAAACCTGACTCGGAAATTACTCATTTTAGTGCCCAAGTGTCGCTAGTGTGTGAAATCTATTTAGATGATATGCGGTTTTAGAGGTATAAGTTTACAAAGAAATATTAAGCTATCAAGCAAGCGATGTAAAGAAATATGTCGAAAGAAAATTATACATGTACTATTGATACAATTTTTATCCGTAAAATATAGAGGGGTCTTGATAATTTGATATGTTATGTATGCATGTAATAGCTGATATAACAGGTTTTTAGTGAAGCCATTAATTAAAATGTACGATTCTTTTATACGAAATAAATAATAAATCCATAAAAACCTCAGTTTTTAACATAAAGCACTTCGCCAATGTGGGAAACAACGTTACGTAACTTAAATAAACATCAGCCTATTTTGTGCTACCCTCTATAACGAACACATGTTTAAAAATCCACATAATGTTTTCGCCGTCATTAATAGCCAGTGAAAATCACCGCAACACCGTAAATATATTGTAGTCAGTTAAATATTTACATACTTTAACCTTATACACTATGTAAACAGAAACAAAGCTACATGAGCTTGTTTTTAAATTATGAATCGAAACATTTTACACAACTGATTTAGTCCGACCTTTTAAAAAAAAAAGTTCAAAACTTATTATATCAACAATCGTCTGACACAAAACAACCAATATTCGATGTATAATCATTGGCACGTGTTGAATCATAAGAAAACAAAGATGGCATTTATGGCGTATGCAAACTCTAAAGTTCTGTTGAAGCGTAATTTCTATAGTCGCCGTATCCGGTTCTACTATTGTCCGAAACATGTGAATCTTGTCTATTATAGCCCATATTAGCTGTGTATCCAGCACTTCTCATACCCAACGATGTGTATCCGTCCGCATTGTTATCATCGTAACCGGTGTCCTCACTGGACCCAGGCTTATAATCCACAGAAGGCCTCTGGATCTTTCCAATCTCGGTTGGCGAATTAATGGTTTCGGACGACGCGGTCTTAAGAATCTGCCAATAGGAGTTTAAACAATAACTAGAAAAAGCAACGTGCAAATAGACAACCAACACCACGACAACGTATTGGAATACCAAAAACGTTCTTCTAATTATTGTTAAGCTATCCAACGTCCCAATACATTTGATTTAATGGCATGTTGGATCACAACTAATGCCTATATATAAATACAATTGAGAAAATTAAGTTTTTTATCTCTGATAAACGTTAACGATACCGAAGCTTAAATGACATTAACTATGATGTTCGTACGGTACCGCCTATTAAAACTCAAGTAAGGTTTGTCTTTGCTTGCAAATAATTAAAAAAACAACATTGTGCCCTTAATTTGTCAGCAATCCCACAACCGTTGACATTGCGAAATGATAAGACTGCCACTACGATAAGCCATGCAGAAAGTTTGGACTTAAATATTTGACGTGCATATCTTGTTGTGTTGAAATAAAATGACATAACAAGAAGTGAAATAACTGTTTCAGTTCAGTTAAGTTCTGATTCTTACCAAATTCCTCCAGTCAGAGGTACTGTTAGTCGCTGCAAAAATAGAAAACGCGTTATGAGATAACGTTTAAGAAAGAGTGCAATACAGACGATTGCTAATCAAAGTGTGCATGGTTGTAATGAAAACATGCAACAAAAAAATTTAAACCGATAAAGGCAAACAATTGACTTGTATGCAACATTTAATGGTATATTGTGTAATGCGTTCCGTCAACTTCCTTGCATGGGATCGTTTCTGTCTGGAGTCTTTTGTGTCCTGTAAAGTTCATAAAATATTTGCGTATTTAATGTAATAATTAATATTTGAGTACATCACTATACAGACAGATAAACTAAGATGTATATATTAAATACTATAGTCACCAGGAGCAAACTATAGTTAAGATTCGAAAGTGTTGTTTTCGAGGCATGTGGCCAAAATCTAATATTAATTATAATATGCACCAAAAAAACACACAAACGTGATGAGTTCAAATTTGGTCGTCAGCTTGGAATGGTCAATTCAAAGAATTGCGGGTACCCAGTTTAAAGATATTTCGAATCATACTTATTTCAGACTTATTCCTAAACACGCAATTAAAATATTTTATATTAAACGAAAATAAATATGATATTAAATTTCTACTAAGCAACAAGTTTCTCAATACAAACAAGAGACTCTTTCTGAGTCACATAAAAATGGTGTAAAAACACACACAACTAAATTTCGAAGGGTACATGTAAGATTGTAAACCATATGCACATATGGCCGATTGTCTGTAGTATAACATGTCTTATTACAAAGCTGGGTTGTGCTTGCTTCAAAATGGTCCAGGAATGGCACCGTGTGCCAATGAATGAAATTGAAGACAATATAACATATAACGATGTGGTAGGAACGGCCGTTTTTAAATAGACATCATGCATAAACAGCATTGAGTAGTATAACTACATTAGGACAATCATGTTGGTTATCTTCCATAGATGTGTCCTTAATAATAAGAAGAGTTCCGCGGTCGGAGACATATGCCCCCCTCCCAAAACAGGGCCTTGATTTCTTCACTTATTGTGACAGTGACCTGGACATTTGACCTAGTGACCTCAATTTTAATAGAGGTCATATACTGTCAAAGGCCAATGCACATGTGAAGTAGCAAGACAATCGACCAAATAGTTGACGAGTTATTGATCGGAAACGATTTTCATACGTATTGTGACAGTCAACTTGACATTTGGCCAAGTGGCCTCAATTTCAACAGGGTTCATCTACGGTCAAAGGTCAATGCACATGCGAAGTATCAAGCTAATCGGTCAATTTGTTGATGAATTATTGATCGGAAACGATTTTCACACTTATTGTGACAGTGACCTTGACCTTTGACCTAGTAACACAAATTTCAATAGGCGTCATCTACTTCCCAAGGCCAATGTACATGTGAAGTATTAAGCCAATCGGTCAATTTGTTCATAAGTTATTGATCGGAAACGAACTGGTCTACCGACAGACCGACAGACCGACCGACCTTCATCCAGCAAAAAAATATACCCCCTCTTCTTCGAAGAGAGGGCATAATAACGTTAAGCGTACTTTACACAGTTACACATGTTTTCAATTATTATGAAGCGAAATGAAATGTTTAATAACTTACGGCTTCGGATTTATGTCGACGATACCGAATGCAAAGTGCCGCTCTCATCTGCAAGAGCAAACTTAAGTTTACCAAGTACAAAGTTAAGTATACAAAGCACAGGTAGATTAAAATAAACAATTTTACCCAATGTTGTTTCGTGCATTAGAAAGTATCTGAATTTATGACATTTTACCTTTTGGTTAAAAACGCAATGGATCAGGAAAATACAGAAGCCCTGGAATTACATAATATACAAGGTATTGTTTGTATAAGTGTTGAAAGGTAACGAAAACGAACACAAAGTATTTTAAGTATCACCTCTCTCGGTTTGTATTTACGTAGACTCTGTGCTTTTTACAATGTGCATCTGATAAAGGATGATTCAATATTTGTTACGTCAAAACATAATCAATATTTGTTTCTTGCGATATTCTCATTGGTTGTAAAAAAAGAGCAGTTTTCAATTAAATATGAAAATACTGACCAAGCTTGTATTCAGCCACAGAACAAAGTAAACGCAAGACGTTAATTTGTTCACATTTTTACCAATCTGGTGAGTTTTAATAGTGGGTTTGTTTATTAAACATTTTGTTTTGTTGGCATATGATTTACTCATATTAAGATATATATATATATATATATTCCGTTTTAGCATGGTCAAGGGCTCAAAACATGTTCAGCTTTTAGATAACTATATTATGTGTTGTACAAGAGAACTATGATTTGTGTGCAACGATGTGGCTAATTACCGTTTTGCGCAAGGAATTTTTTCCTTTGAACCTTATGCACGGAAACATCAATCTTTTATTTTGCACAAGGATATGTTACCTAAAGACCATTGCAAACGGCAAACACGTATTGCATGACAGCGAGGTCATCGTTGACGTAGAAGATACCAAGTATCCAGGATACGCCCATCAACGGTACCAGCACACACAGGGAGCGTACACTGGTGCTATTTGAGATGTGACCAATACATTTAGGATAGATAAATGACAATTGGCACATTGTAAGGTGAAAAATTATGTGTACCTTCAAAAAGTATCATACGAAACATATATGAACATAACGAAAAACACTTATCATAAACATGATTAACGCTTACGGCGCAGCAATATGAATAGTGCTAAAGCTGGAATAAAAAATTATACCGCAAAGTATTATTACTGATATCTAGAAAATATGTTAAATTTATATTTTAAAATAAAATATTCCATGCGAAGGATGAACACTTGTGTATAAAATAAAAAACACTCGTATTGTATCTGCAAATTATAAAGGTATGTTATTACATATATGAACATGCGCACATACGATGAAAAATTACGCTGATTATATAAAAACACATATTCATACATACAGGATCTTGAAGTTCTTATTCTCCATGGCTTTCATAGTGAACAGTTTTCTCAACACAATAATCAAGCTTCCAACGTTCAGCTGAAAGTGTAATTGAATTTGCATGACATTGAAAAACAATCGTTTTATATTTTCATGATCATCATATTTTTGTGCTTGGTTTTCTGTTGCATATTTTTCGAAGAGACGTTAGCATTCTCCAATTTACGTGTTATGTAAAGGTATTGAGTAGGTCGTTGTATGCGCTTTTACAATTAAAAAGTGATGGGCAGCGCTGTTAAAAAAAGAGTCAGAATTGAAACCAACGTTGGTATCATAGTTTAAATGAGAGAAAGATATTTAAGACAACAACATACCAGAATAATAAGTAGAACTGGTCCAACAAAAGCCCAAATCACGCCATCTTTTAAAGAAAACCAACAACTGAAATGTACATATAACAAGTTGCAAACCGTCTATTAAAGGTTGTCATGTACTGACCAGAATTCATTATAACCATGATGAACAAAATCTGACTTTCTGAATATTTAATTTAAAACGAGATTAAAAAATACAAAAAAGTATTAATTATGGGGTAACTCGATAAGATGTTATTGCCGTTAAATCTCAATATACACTTACAAGTTTTCGTTTCCATACCCCTTTGTCTTCGTGACTCCCAAACTATTTCCAACTATTACCGCTGGGATTGCTGTAATGCACAAAAGTTTAGAACCAATAATCAGTCATCGATTTAATTGTGTTATCGACGGAAAATATTGAATCATAACTTCAAAAATCATTCGATCTTTTAAAATGTATTTGTTAAATGGTTGCCAGAAAAAAAAGTTGAAATAAATTATGAAATGCATTTAACTTACTCCATTCCAGAACAATCATTGGTCTAGCCCTTGACTTGGTGGCAAATACATAGACCACAGTGATCACTACCTCAATCCCCTCCGCCAGCATTATACAAAACACCACCAAGTATATGTAGTGGAGTAAAGCAGCGACAGCAGCACAGAACGCCTATATATGCATAAAATTACATTAATCTACAGAAATAGTTGAGATCGAAAGATTGACAACATAACAAATCTAAAAAAGAGAGGACAAACGCATTAACTCTGAAATTTACAAAGAATTAATAGCGAACATTCCAGTAATATAAATCAATCGCACACTCCCTAAAAGTGATATGTGTTTACAAAGTTTCAATTGCTCTAGTTAACTCAGCAATAACACTACATCACATGCAACGTGTATGAGTTAAGTAAATGTCTACCACACGTTTAACACATTATTTTGAATGTTATTTAGGAAAGTTTAGCTTTAATTATATTTTGTATATAAGTTAAGTATGAAATGCACAACTCACTTTACTTTCCGTCCTGTCCACGCCAGAAAGAAACACAATATATGCACACAACAAGGCCACACACAAATTTATAAGGAGTGACGATCTGTTATTTTTCACTTGTCTGAAATACAATCACCAATTCAGTAGAAAATGTTATTGGTATCTGATACCTCACATTCGTAGATATTCTTTAAATATATTTTTGCCAATAGTAATTCGAATCAAAACATAATGGTAAATGATATTAATATACATTTAGGTTTAAATTTCAATTACTTTTTTTTTTCAATTAACAACCAGAGAATCGAGATATTAAATCAATTAAAGTTTTAACCAATATGCGACCTTGTTTAAACGCACAATATTTAACATGATGTTGTGTTGTTATTGTGATAAAATTGGTTTTCTACATGAAATGCGATGTACAAGTGAAGCGTTGTACAAGTGCTGTGACTGAAAAACATGCTTATGAATAACAACTGTTGTGACATCTGTAACATTAAAAGTAGAGGACATAGAGGACATAGGAGATAACATGTTTTTATAAAGTAATGAATTACAATAGTGCTAACACCGGTAAAATAACAAGTGGACATGTTTGATAAAGCGCCTCGTACCTCAAAAGACACGCATGAGGTAATACCGTCAGTAGTAGTCCGAACATGGAGACACTTATGCCAATGATGGACACCAGTCTTAACGGAAGATTATCGTCCACCTGAAAGACCAACGCTAATAGTAAAACGTTGAGTTATCACATGGTGAAATTTATAAAAAATGTTTAGCCATTTTATAAAATGTTTGATCAGAAAAAGTTCGTTGATATTTAATAACAAACGCCATAATGTATACGCGTTTTAAACGGAGTGAATCTATTACTTCGGTAGTACAAAATATATTTTACATAACTTTAAAAAAGAAATAACTCGATATAAAAGTATTTGAATGAAAGCGTGCAACATCTGTATTACAGTCTATTAACTTTTCAATAAAAGACATTGAATATTTAACAACATAGTTAATTGTCACGAAAGCACGATACTGTATCAACCACAAAGTCTATCGTATCACTTTTGTATACCTCTACAAATGGGCTCATTAAAACTGCAAAGTTGGTAAGGTGGTTGCATTCGCATGTTGTGAGGTTGGCCGTCGAATTAACAAAGAAGCATCCCTGTATTGACCATTGTCCAGTGCTACTTGAATGAATTAAGTATTGATTTTTTAGATTACGATTATTGTTTTTGCAAAACAAATGTCTTATAACAAACATTCTAAAATCCAAACGAAATAACAATATGTACAATACTATAAACGATGCATTTATGTGTCGTTTAAAAAACTTATGTATGAATAACTAGAACGTGATATTTGAGTGAAACCTTGACAGTTGAAAGTTCGTTAATACTTTAAGCCACTCGATTTTCTTTACTGATGTAATTATAACAGTTTTTAATATCATTAAATACACATCTTGGTAATTGTACAATTGAATTATTGAGATAATTTGTTTTGTTTTTAACATGTTTACTTAAGCGTAAAAAAACAACCTTGAGTTTTCATTCCAAAAACTGCATTGCGGGTTTGTAAATGATGGCTGAAAAATAAACATAATAAAACACATTCAAATACATTTTAGTTAGTTTCTTCATGATATAGCGTCTCATTATATTTATTTTGAAGACAGGTTTGATAGATTGTATAAAATATGACAACACCAAATCGTTTGTTTTCTTTTCTTCATGTTCAAACTCTCTTGGCAAATAAAGAAAATATAACTCCGTAATGTTGGCGATGTCGAAAATGCATCTTATTAACTTCTACGCCAATTGAAATGCCGATTACTGTTTTTTTTATTTATCGCGACTTATTGAGATATAAACGACAAAAGTTCAGAATATAAGTTCGAGTTGAACAAAATGTCATTATAAAACAGTGAAATAGTTAAGATGACTTTGACGAAAGTCGTTATGTTAAAAGACAAACAAAGACAGTTACCGAAAAATGTTCAATCTGTATGGTTATATTTTTCGTCAAGTTAACACTTGTATCACACACCGAAAACGCAACGACCTGTCCTCGGATTTCAGTGTAGATTTAGTCACTTTAAAGACAACACAATATATGATTTAAATTTGACCGTTTAAGACAATTGGCGGCCGAAAAATGACGTCAGAGTTTGGTATGCTCATTTGAAACAAATCTGTATGTACGCGCGCGGAACACATATGTTAACATCGGATCCGATATCATCACACTTACTTTGAAGAGTGTGTCGGCAAGATGTCGGTCATGTTTCGATAAAGTACGCCAGTTGCAAATGTAGCTGTAAAGTCTATCTATCATATCAATAATAACTTATTATAAGCATTGCTTCGCGTCAAACTAACGCTAAATGGTTTAGAGCGTATTTATGCCTATAAAAGAAGGACAATCATACAAGGAATGAAGCTTATATATATATGATATGGTTAAATTATTATTTTTGTTCGCATCAAAAGAATCAAATTGTCATATATTTTAAACACTTTACACAACATATGTATAACATACAAACTGCAATGAAAAATATTAAATATAAAAAAAATAAAACACATCAATGGTAGCCAAAGTAAATTTGGACTATAATTATACAGTTTTCTCGAATATCGATTTCAACCGTTATGTTTATTTAAAAAAACAAAACAATTGTCTTTTTGCTTTTAAGACACCGTGTACAAAATTGGTTTTGATAAATGAACATTAAATCATAGAAGCCGTTTGTCAGCAAATACTTTTTTTGACATATATTGATAAATAAGTTTGTTAAAAAAAATACGTACCATTAACACTACCCGGATGAAAAGTAATCCCAGTTTTTGTATTCCCACCATCCCAATTTAGTTCGCTTGCAAAATCATCACCAGGAAATTTTTAGTGCTTTATTCTCTGTTATATGGAGTAATTTAATTGCAATATTTGTGGGAGTAAAATTAATGTTTTTAGTAGAATCGGATTGAAAGCTTTTTCTCAAAACGTCCGTTAATGTGTCCACTGCCTTCAGAATTGTTCCGCCATCATTTGTACCCTGCAAGCAAACATACGCTGTTAATCACACCAAGTCCATAATATGTATTCACTTGTTTCACATGGCATGGGTTAACTTATTTGCTATTTACTTGATGTATTTGGTCGATGTCACTATGCATTTTGGGACGGCGGCATGTTAAAGAACATTGCTAACACTTATTTTGACTTAATATAGCAACACTATATTTGATTTGGAATTTACGTTATAACTATATTCAGTACTACAATTGAATTATTTATTCATCCATAATTCTTATTTGTTTGATCAAGTTGGAAACAGACCAAATGTAACCTAGTAGACACGAGCTGTTACTGACTTAAACCTCAAAGAGTCACTTTCCTCGCTATTGTTTTCATGTATGCTTTGTATTATTTAGATGGTAAGTTTGCTGTATGCGCATCCAAAGGACAATGTGTCATCAACACTGCGCTGATTGTGTGAATTAATCGTACTTATATTTTACGTTGCTGACGTTTTATTTTGAAAAACGTTATACCGATGCTTTCATTGTTTTCCATGTATCTTTTTTCTCCAACAGGTTGCTCGTTGATGTAAGGAAATCCTAATTAAGGAAAAAAAGTACTTAATTATAGCAATATTGATATACAATTTACATTAAAATAGGACAGAAGCAATTCTATGCCCTGAACTAACTAAATATTATTTTTATAACTTTAGAGTCTGTTTTTAAACGTATTGAACACTAAAATTACAACATCTTGAAATTACATAATATAACTTAAAATGTATATGTAATAGAAAACACAATTTTGCTTGTTTCAATTTGAGATCGAAATTTAGGATAAACAGATCGATGCCTCATTAACACGCTTTTACATTAAAAATTAAAGTATTATACTGTTCATTTCAATTTAAAAATTGTAAATACTATAAAATTCAACTTCCATGTTTTATCACTTGGTGCATTAGAATAATTGTTGTGTGCTTATTGAAACGTTGATCTGTTTATAATACATGATGAGAAATAATTTACAAGTTTTGAATTTGCCATTTTGTTCAAATTTCCATAGACGAAGAATGGCAAAAGAAAAGAGACATCAACATATTTACAATCTACTTTCATACTTGGTGTATGCTTTTTTAGTATTTTATGATTTATATTAATTCAAAAATAAGAGTTTCTTACTTGGGTCATGTTAGTTGTTATATTCACCGTTCCGGAACTAGATTTCAAGATGTCTGCAACTTTTGATAAGGAGTCGGCTAATTTGGATACTTCTCCGCCTGATAGTTTTTCAGATAAGGTGGTATTTACAGTTGTCGCTTCTGTCATTGTATATATTACATTGGCAATGGCACTTGCTGTCGCATTGTTACCGTTCAGTGTATTAAGCTACAAATATTCAATACCAGTATGCACATGCTATTTTTTGGTTCAGGTCCATATATTTAGTTTAATAGAGATCACTTCCAGTTTCAGATAATTCAAACTTAGAATTGTTTTATGTCGCACTTATATTATTCCGGTACATTTGCAACACGAAAATGCACACAAACTCAAAATCACTCTATGAAGGAACAATGCTTATTACAAATATCAAAGACATTGACAGTTCAATATAACGCGAATACATTAACGTCAAATAAAATTGCATATGATCAAGATTTTTAAAAAGCCTAGGACATTAACTTGCACGTGGTGTTCGATTTCGACATTTTGGGTTGTACGTGTGTTTCAAAGATGCATAATTTAGTACTTTCAGCATGAGTACATGTACAGCTCAAAATATTTAAACTGAGTCTCGTGAGCTCTGTTATTATAAATAACGAACTTTATTTTCTGTATGTTATACTACGAGTTAGTAGGTGGAAAAGTGTTAATCTCATTTATGGTATTTTAGTGGCATATAGTTTGATGAAGTTTTCACCGTATCGATGTTTAAATATACTAATAAATTTATGTTAATGTCCATTTTATACTGAAGTGCTTAATATAATGTTGCAATTATTGCGTAGACTTATTAGATATATATCTTTGAAACCACGTGCACTTCTCTATAAACATGAGTAATATTAGTTCGCTTTACGGATTGTACAGACTGGTATTTTCTCAGTGACTATTGATATGTTAATGAGATATTTGTTAAAGTATGTTCTATCGTACCGTGTTTGAAATGTTAGTAATCGCCTCCCGTACACATCTGTTATTCAAGTTAACTCAAACACCTTTGCTGTCACACTGTCTGGGGTAATTCCCTGCAAATTATATGCTCACACAATGTTAGTAACATAAGAAACGACAATGCGATTATGCCGACATAAATTATTCAAAAAAAAAATAAACCAATGGGTTGCTTAGTAACACGCGATCAAAAAAGTGTTGACAATTTACAAATATGACTTGCGACACGGTCAAAATGTGTTTCTGATGTAAACATATATAAGTAAGATATGAACCAGATATCAATATATTTAAACGACCCAGACATTTGGAGTAGATAAGATCTAGTTTCCAGCCTGTAGTCTTTAAGTAAAAGCAAGTGACCGAAGTCTGATACAATCAAGACAATACACACCAAAACACAACAACAATCTAAAAATAGTTAAGACTGAGGTTATGTCTATGGAAATTAGAAATATAATTAAATATAGCGGGCAGATTTTCTCAATTGTTTTCTTTTTTTGCTTTTTCACAGTATATACTGGTATAATGTCAAACACAATTTCAACAGAATAAAACAAAATGACGGACATAATAAGTTTAAAATAACGAATAAATGAAATTATTGAAAAATACCGGAACTTCATGTTGGACACTGTAACCACTTAGTTTGACCGCAAAGGGATTCGTACCAGACCACGCCCCAAATATCTTTGTCCTCATTACACTTACCTGCCGATACTGCAACTGCATGAACGGTACGTACATTATAAATATGGACAACGGTTCCGGTGTAAACAGTAAACAGTAAAAACCGAAATATAGATTTTGTTTTATAACAGCATATGCAATCAGTGCGATAAAAAGTGTGAACATGTGAAAGTTGTAAATATAAGGACTTAACA
>VMBQ01003321.1:6944-39543 GCA_007657795.1 Dreissena rostriformis
ACGAAACAACTATTCGAGTACAGACTAGCGCTTTTTAACATCCGAAGCAAATCTTCACAGAAAGGGTTTATACCAAACCTATATTTTCTTATGGAAAAGTATAACCTTACTAACTTTTATACAGTTTATTGTGAATCCACTATTATTCCGCCAAAACTGACGTGGAAACGCATAGCAAACAATGCGATCCGCAAGTATCACACAGACCAATTGACAGTACGCGTCACAGGTGATCCAGAATTTGCGCGATTTAGTGTTGTTCACCCTCACATCAGACCTGCTCGTATATGGGCCGCGGCGAGGACACCTCGTGAAACAATGGAAGCCTCGGCAGCTGTGCGTGTCCTAGTGAACACATGGGAACGCACTCTCGGACCTAATTGCAGACACTGTGGTCAAATAGCCCTAGACAGCAACATACATGCCGTCGCCTCCTGCCAAAGACTGATAACATATAGACTTGCATTACTTCGTGAGTGTAACATCCCTCCCGACATTAATCCGCATGAAATGGTGACACTACTGCTAACAACGGCCAACACCCTCAATGATGAGACAACCAGACGTATATGTACATTCATGTATGTGTGTGTTTCATCCAAGTAACTATATTGTGTTGAAAAAAACACAGACTTCTAATGAATAACACTACACATACTTTTCAGATGTATATAATTTTTTATGTAAAAAACACATGACTTCACGTTTATATATATGAATGTATATTTGAATTATATTATATGTATGTTAAATCACTGAAAAGTGGAAATAAAGAGTATATATATATATAAACGATAAACCGCAAAACGCTTGACTGCAATTCGAATACGAAATTAAACTAAAACTTGTCATAGCTAGCTGTAACTGAAACGGTATCGACGTAAATTGTCGCCCTTTGAGTGTGTCCGCTTTTGATTAAAACAAAGATATGCATGGTTTTTTGCCGTAGATCTCGTAAGCTAATTATTTTAAGGTAGACGTACCGAAGGATACTTTCATTAACACGTGCTTTCAAAGCGAACAACCACGTGAATATAAAAATACACGTGCAAATTAATTGACTTAGTAGCATGTTATACTGGTGGCAGTGCCTTTTCATACCGTTTATATGTCAATTTCAAAGTTTATGAGATCTCTCTGCGCATGAGGCTGCATTATGTGAGAATCCGGAGTGTGACCCAGCACTGTTAATAAGCATAAGACTAATGAAAGGCGCGATACATTTTGAATAATAGCTGCAGTTCCAGCTATTTATATACATTGTTTTTATTTTGATGGGGTCGTGTGCTGTGGGTAAAGACTGGAGTACCCGGGGAAAACCACACCTGTCGGGTGATCTGACCACCAACCAAACTCGCAAGCAGGAATCTATCCGGAGAAGCCAGTGTGGCAACCACAGCGCTAGCCAGACAGCCTACTGGGCTTTTTTCATCTGATTTTTTAGCCATTATTCGGTCATATTCCCAAAGGCAAAACATCTTTTTACCCAAAGGCAGTAAAAAATGTATATAATTCCATTGTTTAACAATTTACCACGAAATTCAGTAGTTTTACTCATAATAATTTTACTTTAAATTTTGAAAAGTCTTTTCGCTTATCTCAAGGCAATATTGATAACAACAAGTGAGTGTCTGTTATATGAATACACTTATAAATGTAATAATTTTAATGGTTTCAGACAAAAAAACCTGGGTAGAACCAGTACTAATTATGAATACATATTAATTGAATATAACAATAAATCAAGTAATTTTCCTGGCCAACGATGACTTGAAGCAGCTCCGGGGCGGCGGCGGACGACAGAGCGACGTTCATCGGTTGCTCCGGGGCGGCGGCGGACGGCAGGCGGACAAACGCTTCCGAGTTCGGCGCCGATGCTGACGCGTCCATCTTCTTGGCTGGGGCCTTCTTCGCGGGGGCTGCTCCCTTTTGAATAGAGTCCAACCATTGGCAGGTCTTCTGTGAGGATATACTGAAAATGAAAAAATAAAAAAACGCAATTTTATAAGTGTAAACTGTACCAATAATAAACATCAATAGCTAAAACTTGGCGAACCTGAAGTTATTTTTAACACAACTATCAGCTAATATCACAGCAACTTACAGCTGGTTGTGGACAGCATAATGCTTGTCGGCCTTAGACAAGTTGTGCTTCATGTAGGAAGCCATCTCGGATGCACTTTCCATGTCCTCCCCCCTCGCCACACCAGTCAACCGCTTCCGGTTCATGGTCAGCGAGAAATGGAATTCCCAATTTGAAGAATAATTGCATTCATTAAAGCAAGCATAAATAATGTTAACACCCAAGTTTATATATGTTAGCGCATGGAAAAACAAACAGGCAGGCGAATGATGCACACACGTCTGGAACTTACTTTCTCCATGTGGACTGCAGCCACTGGTTTATGGTGGTGTGGTGCACCTTCTCGTCTCATTGAGTGGCAAATACCGGCTGGCCCCGGTGTTGTCCTTAGTGATTCTGACCACTGTGGCATATGTCTTCAGCAGCTGGAAGGTCTTCTGGCTCATATGCAGATAGGCACACTTGCCGGACATGGCCGTCTTGTGTTGGTCCAGCTTTATACTAATGGAGCCGTCCTCGTCAAATTGACTAGCCCTGTCGACGTGCCGCATCTGCAATGCAAAATCCAAACGTGTCGATACCTTTGTCGAGAAAAAATAAATTGTCTATAATCTATACATGATTGAGTATTTTTTCGAATCAATACACGGTTAAGTTATATTACATACCTTTAGGTTGATGAACTGTCTAGTCCTGGAGGCATTTCGGAGGGCAATGAACTCGACTATGGATCGCTTTTTGTTGCTCGCGAGCGACTGGTTGGGCTAAAAACTCCACAATCGTCCGACGGACCCACTCGCTTTCGCAAAAGAATGTTGCTAGCAAGGGGTCCATCGGGATTGTGGAGCTTTCCTCCACGCACATGAAGACCTCCCGCTCCCGCACCTTTGCGCGAGTAGCCGTCAGGCATCCTGCCAGACTGCGATCGTCCTGAAAAACATTCAGCTGAATAAGTAGCCGATTACTTTTACATTACAAAACTTTTCTGTGGCAAATTTCAAAATTCTCTTTGAATATCAAACTAAAATAATAATCACATACATGGAAATGTACTCACATTGGTCCACAAATTAACCGATCGATGTCAGAACTGGTTTAGTCCGAATAATGATCGCGAAAAAGGCGTCACTGTCAGCTAGTGATAAAGTCCATCAAGTCTCTCCAACATCCGATGATTTCTGCACAAACGGTCACTGCACAATTGTTAAGTAGACATTTATGGATACATAGGGCCACATTTTGAACACGTTATCGTCCTCCAAGTATTTAGAATTTATAAAAACGTTGTGACTATCTGTCCCTAAGAAAAATGTCGACCACCGTGTTGTGCAAACGTCACTCAATATTTGAAGCCATTTTTCGAATTGCAATAATTTCATTTATATTAAGCATTGACCTATATACGAGAATAAACAACCGCAACTTGTTTTTAAAGAAACTGTGTGAAACATTAAAAAGCTTGCTGAACGCAAATTTATCGTTTGATTACGTCATTAAGTAGCGCTGACATCAAGTTTAGTTTCGTTATCGAATTCAGTTTAGCGTATTGCGGTTTACAGTAGGCAATTAGCGGTTGCAATATTGCAAATGTCCGATCTAAAACAGACAAAATCATAACAAACACTTAGCGGTTTACAACATTGCGCAATACAAATTTGACATGAATACCGCTCCATAGAACGGACTGGCGGATATTCCCTTCCATATGTGTGGCGCGTAATACCACAAAGTGTAACTGTCATAGCGAAGCATCTTTTTGAAACAAATTCATCAGCATGTTTACTTTTGCACCTTGATATTTATGTGAGTGTTACATTTATGTTGTTGCTGGTAGTGTGTTAATAACTTAATATGAACAGAACAGAGCAGATGGATCAATGTTTCTTAAGCATATATAGCGAATCGTAAAACCAAAACAACAATAAAGCAATCATACACATGCGTCAAAATAACAATCTAATTTGTATTCATTTTTTTAAATATTAATTGTTTGTGATAATGTTATATATAAGAGAAGGCTTTTATTTTGTTGACAAAAGTTAAGTGAATTTTTAAAATCCGTTAATGACTGAGAAAAAATGTATGTTTAAAATCCGTTATTGACTTAGAAAAAATGTATGTTTAAAATGCATTAATGACTGAGAAAAAATGTATGTTTAAAATCCGTTATTGATTGAGAACAAATGTATGCAGTATTTTATATACAAAAAATTCAATTCTTGGGAAAAACATATTGTCTCATAAAGCTATATATTGTCGGCTCTAAGTTTAAATGCCTTAATATAGGAAAATATGAGTACGTACCAGTTACACGTGATTATATGTTGTGTTTTAAACAATTTGTAATAGATAAATATTTCGTCCCCTACAACTCGAAATCCTGTATACGAGCCTGAGGTTTTCCCTAAATATCGTTACACCATGAAGAAAGTGTTTTAACTATAATTACTCTTTAATTTCACTAAACTATTGCATAAAACGTATGCACTTATGTGGAAACGTATGATCGTTTATATAATATGTTCTGAGCTGTTACTTTTTTCTGAATGATAATGGGTAATTTATATAACCTGACATTCCACCAGGGAAATGAATAAATAGCTTTTATCTAACCCTAAACCAGAAAAAGATTAACATTACGTTGTGCATTCATTGCCAAAGCACATTTCTGTCTTAAATGTGGATACGTCACTTCCTCTATGCGAGGATTTTTAAGTTCCTTGTTGTGCCTCATTGTTGCCACTTCATTCTATAGTATGCAGTTACCAAAATAAAGAACCGTTCAACAAAGTAGCTTTTAAACCATTTATAACGACTGACATGCAAGAAAATACATAAAACAATAAACGGTAGCAAGACAATTATAACTGTCTACTAATAGGTTGATTGCGAAGACCGTTAGTAATTTATATGCGCCTCGCTCTCTCTAAAGGGGGTTTAATGATTGTGCGTAAAGTGTCGTCCCAGATTATCCTGTGCAATCCGCAGGGACGACAATTTCGGCTTTAATTGTAATTTTCGTTTAAAGAAAGACTCTTCTCGACGAAAACCCAGTTTAGGCGAAATGTGTCGTCGCTGATTAGCCTGTGCGTAGCCTTATCTGGAACTACACTTAACGCACATGCATTAAACCCCATTTTCACAGAGCGAGGCTCATATATAACAACGAGATGAAGAGACGTAAAGTTCGAATTACTAAAATGTGCATCAAGAACCAATGAACAGCGAAGGAGATGTTCAAATGATGGATTTCTAGTTGTATTATTATTATTAATATTATTATATTATTATACCGGATTTATATAGCGCTCTTTTCATGCAAACAATGTATGTAAAACATACATTTTCTATTTTACATACATTTTCTCCGCCTTTCTAATTGTTTGAGGTTATGTCTGCGAGAATTTAAAGTACAATCATGCGTTATACACCGATAATTTAATAACTTGATCTGTCGTTGATTACTCTCGTAACTTGACAATAGTTTATGACACAGCTATGTAGTGATTTAGAATACAACTTCGCTAAAGTCTAAACGATATGTATGTCAGAATGTTAATAAAATGTGTCGGTATTCGTTATGCCATCATTAAGTGTGAACTGTGGTTCAGTTTGTACATGGGTAGTTCGCAGGCCAGTCGCAGACCTGGATGGCAGGATTGAAGACCAGAGTCCCTGAGCAGGAGAACCCATAGAGCAGATGGGACACGCAGCGGTAGAACTTGTGGCAGTCCTTGGGGTCCGCGTAGAATCCGTCCGCCTTTCCAGCGCACGAGAAATCTATAAATATAATAGTTACTAATATTTGTGGCGTTTCTGTTTTGTAACACAACGGTTTGTCAATTAGAGTATGGTAATGTGAACCGATGCGCTTAAAAAGTTAATCACGCATCCAAATAATTGGCATAAAACAGTTGTTTAATGAGGTCAATAATCATGTAATTATACAATTTATATTTACTATTATAGCATCATCAGCTATATAACAATAATAATAATATCTTCAATACTATAATCATAACTAATATAATCATTACAAAAACAACTGTACTTTTACGAATTCAAAATAACTAACAAAATTAAAACATAAGTAAATGTATAATAGTTATAATTTATAAAAAATAAAAATAATAACAATCTTCATTATAATTATAATAATAACACTAATAATAAGTTTAATAATAATAATACTAATAATACTTCTACTACTAATATAATTATGATACTAATAATCTTCATCCTTATTAATCGTATCATCGGCGTTATCATAATCATCATTCTAACAATTGAGTCGTGTTCTGAGAAAACTGGGCAAAATGCTTGTGCGTAAATTGTCATCCCAGATTAGCATGTGCAGTCCGCACAGGCTAATAAGGGACGACGATTTCCGCTTTTATGGAATTTTTCGTTTAAATAATGTTTTTTCTTTGCGAAAATCCAGTTTAGGCGGAAAGCGTCGTCCCGGATTAGCCTGTGCGGACTGCACAGGCTAATCTATGATAACACTTTACGCACAAGCAATTTGCCCAGTTTTCTCAGAACACGCCACACATTGTTAGTTATCATTCATCCTAACCAAAACATTACCATTATCATCTTATTATTTTTCAACTGAAAAATGCTAAGTAATTATCACCCATGTTGATGTCTTGATCTTGAGTAAATACTGTGTTTGTCTTTGATAATCTATGCATGAGTTACTGCCATTTAATTAGGCTGTCTATATGCCTTCTTTTACATGTCCGGATCGATTTTGTGTACAATCCATTGGGAACTTTTGTCTTGAGTTTATTGATTAAAGTCAACTTTGCGATGCTTCAGTATGATAAAGAATCATATCGAATACACTGGAGAACACTCGCACCCATATCTTCTATATCATACCCAAGGGAGCTGACATGCTCCGCGACTAGTTTTCTTTGTCCATTGATGCCATGAATTCATCACGTGCTCTTTCAGTCTTTGATAGCTTAATTTCCTCTACATGTATTGTATTATGACACTTGATTTAAATGATGGTCCGTGTTGCACAACTTATTGGATAAGAAAAATCCATTTATTCGGCCATTGTTGCCAAGATTTCACAAACCGAAAATCTTCGTGTTCATCGTCTTTCTTGGTTGTCACGAATACACACACGATTTTTTCCCCATGAGTCAGCACATCAGCATATTTCTGTCGTTTATATACGCAATTTGCAGTATACATAAATATACTGCATATTACTGTTGTTCATACATGTGAAACGAAACACATTGGAAGAACAACACAATTCCAGAAAGTGAAGGGACACACATCTCAACAGAAATCGGTGTAATGAACATCTCCGAAATGGAGCGGGGGACTATGTGGTTATCTCCGCCGTTTGTCCGTCCGTCCGTCCTGGTCACTATCTCCTACACTATTAGCACTAGAACCTTGCAACTTAAACACATGGTAGCTATGAGCGAATGTTCGACCGTGCACTATTTGGAACTTTGATCTGAACCCTGGGTCAAAAGTTATAGGGGTTGGGATAGGGCCGGGTCAGAGATGTTCACTCATTTTTGTTTAGGTTATTTTACATTTACTTCTTCATTTTTACACCTATTGACTTCAAATTAATACTGAACATCTCTTATGACAACACGATCTATCTCGACTATCCATGTCCACATTACCAACTCCAGGGCCCCGCCGACATAGGCCAAACCCACCCAAAATTGCCTTTTCGTCCGTCCGTCCATCCTGGCCCTTATCTCCTAACAACATGCGGCGTGGGGATACGCGTCGGCCGCGGCCGCGCCATTTCTAGTTTATAATTACTTAGGACTGAGTTTGAAAATTTACCGAATATCTAAAGTTCACAAGTAATATATTATTTCCATGTCAAGATATATTTCATACTTTTTCATATAAAAAAAAAACAGCAAGACTGCTTTTTAAAAATGGACTATGGATACACATTCTGTTCACTCAATCTTGCACATCTTGTACCTTTCAAAAATTGGCAAGTTTAGACATGTCTTCTTAGCAAAAACTGCAGTTGGCAAATACATTTATTTGTGAAAACCAGCTTATAGCTGACATGTTCAATAAATTTGCAAGTGCTAAACAGCGAATGTAGAACTTCTTGTATCAGAACAATTTATCATTTTCGCATTAAATTTAAGATGTTATGTAAAGCGATGCAGTTAATTTTAATCGTGCTTTTGGTATTTTCTATATGTGTCACAAAAAAAGACAACACAATAATATCAAATTATTTTCTTTATGGTCAGAACTAGGAATCACAAACGAAAAAGATGAAGTAAAACTCAGCAATTTTTCTTCAAATATTCACTGTCTCAAGTACTTTAACTACAACCAAAACTCTTTTCATCACAAAATACCCTGTTTTTAGCAGCAGATGAAACCAATAGAATTCAGACACTTTCCATGCACTCACAGAGCCATTTCCGTGCCATACCAGATGCCATTGGGAGCTGCCATGTGTCAGTCCTGCCATGCGTCTGCTCATTTCTATAATTGAATACCCCCTTCCAAAACCCATCCCAGAAACATTGACTACAACTTTGCAATAACACTGATGACATTCATCCAAATCCATTGCCCAATGTACATTTTGTCTTGTTCTCTTAAGAATACCGTAATTATCGTTTTTTTGGAAACGCTATTATTTTCGGACAACCCCGTTTATTGCAAAAGATTTTTTATCGGGACTAAACAATTTTAGACATAGAGGTTTTTGTCCATAATTAATGACTTAATATTTTCTGACAGTTTACTTTCCAATTCTATTTTAACAGAAATCTGCCCTGCTGCGCTTATCTTGTGACACGCACTTCGACCATGCGTTTTGACAACCCGATTAAGGTCATAAAATCTGGCAGACGAATGCCTTTAGCAAGAAAAGGAAAAGATCAGTAATTAATTATTAACTATTTTTGCATGTATTTTTAAATTACATCACGGCATAATACATGTGTCCGACATCTTATTTTAAGCAGCCTTGTTGTTTTATATACAGTTAATAGTTTTCACGGTATTAATTAAATAAATGTACTGCTTACACATGTAGGAAACATGGTACCTAATTTTTCAAGCACTCCTTTAGAATAATTGCAATCTATTATTTCAATTATTTTATTTCTTCGGTGGTTTAGGTTGAAATGTTTGAAATGTAATCTTTTTACAACAGCTTAAGAAGTTTGAGAATTAGAATGAAAAATAAACTGTCTTGGTGAAAAATGTATTCCGATTTCTATGTCTCTTAAATATTATCAAAGAAAGAATTTTCGTTATAACCTTATGTAAAATTTTCAATCCAAACATCTGATGTTCTATTTTTCTCTGTACAAGAAATGTTATTACCCTCCGGACTTTTCTCTCCGATATTAAAATGGTAATTAGTTTGCATTTCCTTCATCTCAGTTAAAATTACTTGAAGAACGACAAAACTTGCTGCATTTTACGGATTCTGATGTTAAAACAATTTCCACTTTAAGACGTTTGTGCGACAGAAAATGTATTTGTTCTATGTAGGTTACTGAATATTAGCAATATTTTTAATATGAAAAATATGTTACCAGTACTTAAGTTACTGATGTCTTAATTTAAATGTAAAATAACATTTTCTTTTTGGGGACACAAGGTTCTGTTAATTATCACATTTGCTAGTCAAGTGATACTTGTCCAGCAGATACTTAATAATTAATGCTTTTGGTTGACCACTCATGTGTTTTCCTTAATAATCTAATTCTTAACAAGCAAATTCGTTGAATTGATATCCCCCGCCAGTTTCAACACTGCTTGAATCAATTTGAGCCATGCTTTGGGAAAAAAACAGGCTCAATGTTTGTGCTTAATGTATTGTCCCAGACAGGCTAATCAGGGAAAACATTTTCCGTCTAGATTGGATGTTCGTTAAGAAGAGACTTTCTTTCAACGTAATATTCCATTTAAGTGGAAAGTATTGTCTATGATTAACTAATCTGGGATGGCACTTTACGCACATGCATCAAGTCTGGTTTTCTAAGAGCCCGGCTAATTTACTTTAAGTTTCAATCTGGGGCAAACTTAAGGGCAAAGAAATATTTTTTGGATCGCTGGTAGTCAGATGCCAAATTTGATTTTATGCAAATGTAATTGAACACTTCATTATATTTAGATACCTGAGAGCATTCCAGGGTCAACTGAGTGACTGTGAGCATTTAATCTGGAGTAATTGCATCAATACGCATTCGTCAATATAATTAAATATACCTGCACATGATGAATTGCATAAATAATGATCTAAGATCAACAACGAGCTCCAGCACAGAACCCAAATAATCTTTGACACAGTTAGCAACAGTCCACAGAACACTGTACATTAATACGACAAGATACTTATCTTATCAAACCTTTTAAATTTGACACCAATTTAACTAACAATAAACAAACTGCAGTCGACTGCAATGGCTGTAGTGTTTTCAATAAATAAAATATAGATTTGGACCGTCACTTTAATCACTATGCAGGACATACAAAAGTTATGTACACGTTCTAACCACACAAATAAACTAAAAAGTTTCAGGCTTTTCTATTTCATTTCAAAATGTAATGTGCAGATTTTGTGGTCGCTGGGGAGTTGCCATGTTTGACCCCTGGGGCATGACTTGAACAAATTTAGTAGAGGACCACTAGATGATGTAACACACCAAATATTAAAGCCCAGACCTTGTGGTTTTAGAGAAGACTTTAGAAGTTTATTTTTTTTCAAATCCTTTTTAGCTCTGTTGACCTACATATGCCATGCAACGGAGCAATATGACCAAATTTGAAAGATGGTCACCCATGAATTGTTCCTGTGAAGTTTCGTTAAAGTTTGTCAAAGGAAAAAAGGCGGAGAAGTCGTCATACGAAAAAGTTAATGCAACTATGGCACACATGCTCTGACAGACGATGGACATCACATTATCCTAGAAGCTAGCTCAGGTGAGCTATAAACCAATCATTAAAGGGTATCATTACCCGAACAGAAAATTATCACACAATTTAAGAGTTTTGAATGGGCCAAAATATTTGGTACCACCATAATTACAAATAATTACAAAAAATGAAAAGCCCTATGAATAACAGAAAATTCTGTAAAAGATTATTAAATGTAAAGATGTCAACTAATTCATTTTCATTGTATGCGGAAGTTGGTCGTTTCCCTTTAATCATTGGACGCTATTTAAGAATTGTTAAATATTTTCTTAAACTATATCAAACAAAGGAAAGTAACTGTATTCTGCACACTGTTATAAATATGCAAAGATCGGAAATTGTTAAAAAAAATAATACAGTGAATTGGTCATCAAAAGTTCGCGATATACTTAAACATTCAGGATTTGGAGAGGTATGGTTATTCCCTGAATCTATTAATATCGACAAATTCATCCCTTTACTAAAAATAAGATTGCGAGATCAGTATGTAGCTGAATGGAGGACTAACATTGATTCGTCAACATCGTTATATATGTATANTGTATATACTAAATATATGTTTACTCCACTGATATAACTCTGGTACTCGAGTTGTAAAACAGGATTCAAAGATTAATTATTACTGACAGAAGTTTAAGAATCATATACAAAATTAAAAACAAGATTTGACAAGGAAAACCAAATGGTTATTCCTAATGTATTAATAAATATTTGTATTTGTCTTAATGCTTATAATCAAGGTATGTTGGCACTCGCAATTTCTCTACAAACTCTTCTACATTTACTAAGCCGACTATCAAACTCTAGTCAGCATATATATTGTAAACTAACAAATCCAGACATGCCAAGTAGACAACTTACATTACCAAATCAAGTTTCACGGTTTTAAGTGCAGCACTTAATCTTTATTTCATATTACAAGAACCCTTGAAAATGTGCAATGGTCAAAAGACCTTGACCTAGAAACAAACTATAGACCCAATGACCTTGACCAAGAAACAAACTATAGACCCAATGACCGTGAACCATCCCGATAACCCTAGAAATCTGCAGGCCACAATTAATACACACATGTGCAAACAATGTCTTCTTACTTTATACAGATTTAAATTTCTATGTTTCTATTTTTTGTAATATACATGTGCTTTTTTATTTTGGATACAAACCATGCTTTGTGTTACATTTATTAACCACTACATACATTTAGGAAAGAAGCATATAAAAACAAATAAAATTGCTTGAAAATCATGTTCTCATTTCCTAAAATAGCCGCAAATGCAGTACATTTTATGTTGGAACATTAATGCTTCCGAAATTCATATACAAGCATGTTGTATTAATAAGTTGTATAACTGTAAAGAAACAAGTTTTATTTCCTTGTAAAAGGCACACATTATGATCTAGCGAGATGTTGACAAAATAAATGCCTCTCTTTGGTTGTTAAACATTTATTACACAATTTTCAGATGTTAACAGCGTAAACTTCAGATTCCCATGTTATTTAGTTTTTTTTTTAAAGTAGTATCATTTTTTAAGCAGAAATCATAACCTATCTTCGTTCAAGCCAGATTATACAGCCTTGTAGTTTCAATAAGGAATGTGTCTATCAAACTCAGATGCCCCCACAGACTGGACACAAACACGGATGTTGGGTGGACAGTCATTATGTGAACTTTTTTTAACAGCACAACTTAGCAACACAATTAAAAGCAAAATGTTCATGTAAATGTTCATGTAAAGTAATCGCAAACCTATTGAGACCACGGCCATTACTTTATAGCTATGCTTCCAGTTATTTTTGTATTAAAAGGACAGCAATGTATTGTTAGTCAGTGAAATAATGCGCAGAGACAAACATATGTCATTATCTATGGTAATTAAATAATAACAACCTGACAGTATCCGAATGAAATCTTGTGATGATTTTTTTAATACGATTTGCATGTTTTTATATATGCCGAATCATTGCCCCATGTTTGCCGCTGGAATGAATTGTTACGACGCCACTATAACAAATACTCTTTAACTGTTGTGTATTGAGACGATATTTAAATAAAAAAAAATACTTGCCGTTTTTGCCAAATACTTCCACAAAACTGTCATCATGCCCATACCAGTCAATCTCACTAGAGGTCAATTCAGACATCATGCATTCCTGCGTCGTCTGTCGGTAACTGGCGCTCCTACATGACCGATCTATAGCACATTCAACGGCACACCCGATCTTAGACAGGGTACCAAGAGTCCGGTTGTACGAAGTTAAAGCCTTCGATTTTGAACGGTAAAATGTGCCTTGAAAACCAAGACACTCGGGAGCGAAATAAACATTTATGGTTATCAACAGAAAGAAACCCATGCGGTTGGCCATGTTGCAACAGCACTATATCCGATAATGAACGCGCTACTCAGTGTGCACCTTTACAGCGCTCGCACGCCTTTGATTTTATAATCACGCCTACCCCGGTATATAGTTAACGAAAAGTGTGCGTGTCATTTCTGTCAGTAATTAGATCCGAAGACTATAAGTATCCGAATGGCTGAACACATTGTCAATCAACCATGTGGGTAATATCAAATATACTCAGGTCGTTACTACGCACGCGGTATATGCTTCATTGTACAATACTTATAACTATAATCAATTAAGCACACGTTTATTTGTTTTGACAATATGTTTAAGCTGTTGCAATGAATGGATTAATTATGCATGGCGTTCCCAGAATCGACTTAACTCTCAAAGAAGAAAATATATATTACAATATAGTTGACACTATTCACATGATTACTATGATGCTTTTTTATGAATTTACTGTATGCTTAAGTAACATGCTGTCACATAATAATTATTATTAAAAGAAATATAATAATGTCATTAAATATAATTTTCTTTTGTGATGGAAAACAATGTTATCACTGTATACTAATTGCTGCAGGAAAACACATTTTTAACTTCTCGGTTATTTGTTAGTATTTAAGGTATTTATATAAAGTAATGAGACTTGTTACGTAGTAAACTTAATCATTGCCATCAATGGACAACCTGTTGCAGAACACGAGTTTTTGGATTGTGCAAACATTACATAACCTCAAACCTCTACCTCATAATCATTAGTGTCATGCATCATTTTTAGCGAAATGCACATCTGAACGAGATTTATTAACTAGTGATATGATAATAAAGCAATACTAGTTCTTTGTATTGTTAAAGCATTTAGTTTGCATGGTCAGTTTACCGGTTTTTTTTTATGTTTGTATTATTGTTTGAAGGCCTGTTTGCTTGATGTTGAACATATGGCTGGCTTGTTTGGATAGTTGACCGTTTGTTGAAGGCCGGTTGGTCTGTTGGATAAAAGCAAGTTAATTTGTGTAGTAAGTTGACAGACAATTCTTAAAATGCATTATGACAATTTATTTATAAATGATTGCAAGTTTATCTTTTTATGAACTGGTCAATACAAAATGTATATTAAATACAATGTAGAACATTAAATGTATTACTTTTATGGTTTTTTATTCTCTTTTGTTTTATGTATGTCCGTTGATTGTTTCTGGAAGGCCAATCTACCTTATGTAACAAAATCAGTTGACTTCTGTGGTCAGTTGACCGTTTGTTGATGGTCAGTTGGCCTGATGTGGATAAGCCATTTGGATACGGCGGACAGTTGACCGTTTGTTGAAGGCCAGTTGGCCTGATATGCATAGGCCAGTTGGATTGTGTGGTCAGTTGACCGTTTGTTGAAGGTCAGTTGGCCTGATGTGGAGAGACCAGTTGGATTGTGTGAACAATTGACCGTTTGTTGAATGTCAGTTGGCCTGATGTGGATAAGCAAGTTGGATTGTGTGGTCAGTTGAACGTTTGTTGAAGATCAGTCGGCCTGTTGTGGATAGGCCAGTTGGATTGTTTGGTCATTTAACCGTTTGTTGAAGGTCAGTTGGCTTGGTATGGATAGGCCAGTTGGATTGTGTGGTCAGGTAACAGTTTGTTGTAGGCCAGTTGGATTGTGTGGTCAGGTAACAGTTTGTTGTAGGCCAGTTGGCCTGATGTGGATAGGCCAGTTGGATTGTGTGGTCAGTTGACCGTTTGTTTAAGGCCAGTTGGCCTGATGTGAATAAATAGGTTGGCTCGTGTGGTCAGTTGACAGACTTATTTTGAAACGCATGTTGTTATTGCTTTTACAAATATTTGCAACTTTATCTTTTCACTGAAAGGCCAGTTTGAAAGGTGTAAGAGAGGGTAGAGAAGATTATCATATAGGTATAATTGTCATGTGTAAATATTTGTTATGATATTTTGCATTATTTCTATGTTTATTCGAAGCACGGCAAAATGCAAACACAAACTCCTTTTTTGCATTTGTGTTATTATTTATAAGGAAAAAAGTTGTTGTAATTAACGAGGATAATCATGGTAATTTTATAGACGTTGATAATGATGAAAGTGTTGTTGATTATGAGGAGGATTTCATAATATTTTGAGATAATTGAATAATTATTTTACTTATAACTATTAGTTGGTCAAAATGCATATGGACTATTTGTGCTGAGCATAAATCCTCAAAGTATCAACATAACGCCCATGTAAGCAGCATCACATTGATCAGTTCTTTGACGGAGTTTGGCCCCAACCATTTGGAGCGAGCTAGAGAAATAAAAATGTATTACTCATTTTTTTTTTAATCATATGCGAACTAAAAGCGCATAATAACGATACATAGTTTGTCCCAATTAATGCAACATTTTTTCAAACATATCCAAAGCTATGTTGCAAATCATGTACTCTAAATAAAACCAATGTCGGCTTAACCAAAATGAATGGAAAATGTGGGTAATGGGGAACAGCAATAATACGAGGGCAAACATGTTCACTGGAGGCGCAATTAAAAAAATATACATACATAAGGTGCGCTAATCCGGGAAAATGGTATAAGTTTGTTTTGCCTAAAGTATAATTTTCTTTAAAAATTTATCTATTTATTGCTTGCAAACTTTGTAACATAATCACGTTTAAAGCTAACATGAAACAAATACATTTTATTGCAAATACATGATCAATAAAGCTGCCTTTTTAGAGATCTGTTCTAAAGATATATCATATTTCCAATTTGTATGCATCGGAGAATAAAAGATCCAATGGCAATTTTAATAGCTACTGAACAAGTTGGTTCGAAACACATGAATCGACTTCGATCGGCAACTAAATTTTAACGTGTAATGAAGGTAGTATGATGGTATCATTAACTGACATACTGCGGTCTATTCCTTAAATGTTTAATCTCACCACATTGGTTACTTTTTAATCTGCTCTTAATCTGGTATTTAGAATTGTCAGAGGTATTGCGTTATTGATTAAATATCATTTGTACATTAGTTATGGAAATTTTACTGCGCGGAGGCTTGAATGGCGAAAGCAATTGATGTTACTGAGTGTAAGTCTTGTTATTTACTGTGTTCATTAATTCGTGTCAATCATGATCTATCATATGTTGCCTCAATGGGCTTAAGATGAAGTTTCTAAAATTCTTTTGATGCAATCAAGATTAATTTAACGGGTTAAAACTAAACTATTTCGCACAATTATATATAAATTCTTTAATGGACAACAGTCATTAGAACATTATTCAGCCAAGGTTGGTTGCACTTAAAATTCATTCCCGTATGATAAATACTTGTCGTATATCTATCTGTCAAGGTTTATGACACATGCACCGAACAGTTAGAAAGGAGTTGAAAATGCACATTTCGGCACAAACATACGTACACGTAGGTTAGTACAATCATGCTCAATATCTTATACTCCATGCGTGGTTGAAATGCGTGTCTAGACGTATTTAAGTCGTAATGCCAGTGGATGCCGAGTCACCGTTACACTATCCATATAGCAATTAAAGAGGGGTTGCGTACATACAAATTCGAGATGTACTTACTTATGGACGTACGAACAAACGAACAGAGATTTAAATCAAGCAGTGGTTGGTGTCTTTGCACTGTTTTGACTTAAATTACGTTTTATTTTACTGAACTGTTCTAACAGGGTTACCGATATCTCAAAATTTGCGTATCAGATGTATTCCGGAACATACTGGATCAATATATCGGTATAGACTAGGCACTTACATTAAACGTTTTACTGCACATGTGTTATTTTAAAGGGGTGCGACAAGTACCGCTGATTTCGCGACATAGGCTTGTAGTACAACTGGTTGCGTCACCGTTCTTTTCAAAGTTAACCTTTATTATAACTTTCATCTGTATAGGGGGCTTTAATTGGTCCCATGTGCATGCAATGCAATCTTAAACACCATATAGCGGAGAAAAATTGTCTTCTCTTGAACAAACCAGATTTGGTTGATCAGTTTGTATAGGCTCGGGTATTGTGATGTTGTCGGTGAATTGTGGTCTTTATTGGAGACACCAACGCGATAAGGATTCAATATCAATTTTGGAACATTTAGACTCGCTTACAACTTAAAAGATAGATAATAAAAAAAAATTGCTCTCGCAGATCGAGAGTTGTTTAAGATTTGTTCGAGTTATATACGAATAAATTGAATAAAATTACGGAATTAATGAGCGAGGTTTTACTAAGTTTAAAAGAAAATATAACAAAAATTGGTACGCTCTTTCGTCATCATTTACAAAAAAACAAGAGCCGTGTTTGTGAAACACAATGCCCCCTACTGCGCTTTGAAGCCATATAGTTGACCTTTGACCTTAAAGGTTGACATTGACCTTGACCTTTCAACACTCAAAATGTGCAACTCCATGAGATACAAATGCATGCCAAATATGAAGTTGCTATCTTTAATATTGCAAAAGTTATGACCTAGGTTAAACTTTTGGGACACACACATACAAAGACAGACAGACAGACAGACAGACAGACAGACAGACAGACAGACAGACAGACAGACAGACAGACAGACAGACTCAAGTGAGTATGCACGATTTTTTTATGTGTTAAATTGTAATATATTGATAAAAATATGGTACAATAACAATAAATAGGCAAAAAAAATAATGCATTGAAGACGAATTTCATAAAATGCAGCAAAGACCAATTAGCGCCCCGAGCCGATTGTGACGAAGATATTTCGTACTTTTTTTTCTACAATAACCGAAGCATTCATCTTTTTATTAGGATCGGAGTTAGTTTTTCTGTGTCGTATGAATAGGTGTCGTTGCAGGAAATTAAATTGAGCCGTTAAACTAAATTAAGATTCACATCGTACACGCATGATATACGTGCTGGCGAATTCGACTGTACCGACATGTTCGATTTCAGAATTTCATATCTGGCTTATTTCGCATTTTGTGACACATGGTTTTCTTAACTTTTATTTAATTAATATTGAAATATATGTATAATAAGTTTTTTACACATTTTATATAAATTCATAAATATTAGACAAAATCGTGCATACTGACTTTAAAAAAGGGGGCAAAAAAAGAAAATTTAAAATCAGACAAATCCTCTACTTGAATAAGTCTATGTTACACACAGAATATATCAGTTTGTATTCGCAAATACTGGACTTGTCGTTAAAGCTGAATACAATTTTCTTGTAGCAACCAAGGTGAATTGACCATGGGGAAATTCCTATATAAAGATAATGTTGTGCGCCAGGTTGAGTGTTTCAATAATAATGAATATCTGATTTAAGTGGGGGTTGTTTTAATTGAATGTTTATACAATTTTAAACAGTTGCTTATTTTAAAGGGCCAGGAAGAGATAACCCCACAATGTGTTTTCTGAGGTAATGTAGAATGGCGTACTTAAATTCCAATTTTGAGTAAAGTGCAATCCTTTGGTCCCGCGTTTTCGCTGTTGCAGATCAGTTCTTGTGAAGTAAAGTATGTAAAATACGGTTTTGGGACTGGTCAGACCGTCAGCATACTGGCAGTTTGTTGTTGAAAATGGCTGAAATGAGCTCGGATACGAGATGAACTCACTCCAAAGTCTTAGAAAATGAGCATATCAGGATTTGTAAGAGCAACTGATTTGAAATATGTTGTCCTTTTTATTTAAGGAAGTATTGTTGAATGTGCTTGATTTATTTTAGGTGGTGCGGTTAAAATTGTGTGACAGGAATTAAGGTTCAATCCTTTATACAAAGACAAGGACAAACGCTGCCCATGCTCCCCGGCCTCCAAAATAACTGTTATTCATTCCATTATAAACTCGTACACCTAGTACGATATGATCGGGCTTTATATGTTAGCAAACGCAGGAATATATAATTTACGTTTTGAGCAATTAATTGCCTTCCTAACTTCATCTACAATTATCGGTTGATTTAGTTCTAGAAAAGTACAATTTTCATCGTTAAAATCATTGTTTGAACTAAATGTATCGGTTTCTTCATTTGAATTATTGAAAGAAGACTTACTAAAAAATTTAAAACTAATCTTTGAATGCATTAACTGATATGTAATTGTTATTTATTTTGATTTTAGGTTTAAAATATTTCCAAAATTCCTAAGGCTTTTTTCTTTTTAAACTTTCAATTGTTATAATTTTTTGTTTAAATGCATTTTTTTTTAAATTAATCCTTTATGATGTCGTTTCTTTCCACACAACGTAAGTCTATCAGAATAACTCAAAACGTCATGGTATTGATTTCGTGCAATTACGCACTCGTAATCGAAACAATCAGCGTGTTTCATACAACTGTCACCATAAAACTTTATTACTGTAAAAAGCGAGATTTTAAAAACAACGGATCCGCAACGTTTCGGATTGTATTAGTTTATTTTTCTAAAGCTACGTTAATTGACTGTTTAATCGAACATTCGATATTTTCAACTATATCATTAACTACGGGAAATAATTCCTGAACGACATACATCTTCAATTAAATTGTCCCATTGATATTTAACATTATTAAAAGTATCGTAGCTCGATAAAAAAAAAAAGTACAATACAAAGAAAACTGCAATGGAGCGCGATCGCTCCATTCGCTAAAATCGCGAACAGTAAACTTTGACAACAATTGAACATTGCTTTTTTTGGTCAATAGAAAATCAATTACGGAAGAACCTTGAGCAATTTTATACCACGACTATTGAGTGTTTTATCTATTGAGGCCCTAACAAAGGCTTGGTCAGGTAAAAAATCGACATCATCATGTTCTGAACTAATTGTGTCATGCAAAATAAAGTCAAATTAAAACAAGGTTAAGATACACCAGATAAACATAATTACAACCTTTTGAGGCATTTTTTAAAGAGGATATCTCGGGCCAGAAGAACACACTCAATGTGATTGTGTCCAAGTGTCGAAGTTTCGTTCTGTAAAGCACAAGAAACATACAAACTTTCAGCACATGTTATTTAATCATTGGTAGAATTATCTAACGGCAATCAAATTACATATTTTAAATTGTATCAAAATATCATTTGTAAACGACCGAAAGGAGCTTTAGAAATATATATAAATATGATAGAAAAGTGATCTTTTTTTCAAGTCGTATTCAATTTAATCGTTCATCTAATGTCATTATACTTTATTAAGTTGTTTGACCATTGTAAATATGATGCAGAGCTTTCATTTTTAATCGTGGTATTATTAATAATGTTTGTTTTTAATCGCTTTTAGCCGATTATTATATCGAAATCATTCCACCCAAGAGACAATTTTAATATAACATATAACGCAGCACTTTAACAGGCTACAAGTTAGCGATACGAATTGCAGATTAATGCGAATTGTAATCACGCGTCGATAAAAGTAGTTATGGTTTGTGTTAGTAAAATAAAACTCATATTATCTAACCAATATTTGTTAACGTTGTATTACATTATTTAATGCTTGTATTTGTTTTTATTTAGTTTTTAGAAATTATATGGGTGCATAGCACTATAAGTCCACTTGACATGAATTCATTTTTTTTTTATTTTGATGGACTGTGTACTGTTTACATTCCAGAAGGCTATATACTATTGTAACAATGCATATATTTTATATAGTTAATACTGGTGCCTTTATAGCCCTGCTTATGTATTTGCATATTACCAGTATTGGTATTACATTAAAAGGGAACACAGTTGTATGTCATATTTTGACGTTGTCATTGAATAAATATGACGTAATTTTCTGTTTATTATAAGAAACTTGATATCGACAAATATGGGCAAAACGGTGTTATATTTGAAAAAAACAACGACTTATTTTCAATTGTTAATTGTGTTTGCTTCTTTTTAACGTAATCGATTACGGTCATATGACATACGGATACTTGTCGGTCAAATGACTTCCGCGGCTGGACTGGAAATTCATTAAATTCGGTGCCGATTGTTGAAGGACTATTATTTATATAATCAATAAAAAACAAAAGTATCTGAGCATGTTTCACGATGATTGGTAAAACAATGTGATGTTTAGAGTAGTTTAAACGATTTACTATAGCCATAGAAGGAAAACTACCACGCCACCTGTCGGCAAAATGGTTGAATAGACCGGAACAACTCGGCTGAGACAGCATTTTAACAACTTGTTTATTCAAAAGCTCACGCGAGGCTTCTTTTTGATTTGAAAAAGAGTTCGTGGTTATTATGATGATGTCGAATAATTAAACCTAAAAAAAAGCTTTGGAGGAGTTTTAACGGTTGGTGACAAGTCCCTTACCCGTCAATCGCATCGGTTATCGGCAGGCGCTGAGTGGTTCGCCTAAATGTCTGTGCTCATGAGCAAGCTTTTGAACAATTTTATCATTTATAACGCACTCGCGTCATTCAAACCGGTACAATAATAAACGTATTTAAATATTGTATTACAGTTTTACACGTATATTTGTAGTGTATATTTCAAATTAAAAGAAGTTAATTTTGCCAAAACAAGTACGGCCTTCTCTCTGATAGGCGTTGCTTGTTTGATTTAATTATTATTATTTATTTTAGCAGTCACATAAACAACCAAGCAATGTAATATGGAATTTTTACAACCATTATTGCTGCTTCTTCCTGTATTTGCGCGATGATTATCTAAAATATTAACTCCGTGACGCTACATTCTCAAATCTTTTTCTATAAAGAAGGAATGTAGTTGACAATTGTTAATAGTTTTATTTGATCGTTCGTCAAAAAGTTGTAACTCTGTTACTCTTGTATCTTCAATGCAATTAAGTAATTAAATAGTAATTAAATTGAATGCGTTTTAATTCCCTTTTATTATTGTTTAATTTGAGTTACAATGCTATGACGTTAAATTTTATTTACACTTAAATGTATTATGAATATTGCTGGGCCAAGTGTGAGGTTGAGCGCTCTATAACCAGGTTTAAACCCCCAATGCGTTGCATTGACCATTCCAAGGCGGTGACCCCAGCTTTATTCTTATTTGTGTTTATGTTGTTTTGTATTGTGCTGTATTGTGCTGTTTTGTACTGTTTCGGCAATCGGTCACTTGCCATAAATAAAGGACCAACTAATTGTTTATAATAAGAAATCAATACTGCTCCAGCAGCTGGAGTTTCACTTCTTTATACTGCACAGTATGTAATTTACTGTGTTAGTTGCGGATCCGTGCAAACGACGTCCATTGATCGAGTGATATCTTCGCGTTGGCTCTGTGTGGCAGCATTCAATCGTATAAACAACCGCCTGTTATGACTGATTCACGTATTATAGTCATCGTGAGTTTTGACTGGTTTGTGTTCGGTCCGTTTTGCGCAGTGGTTGGTAACGCGCTTCTTAGCAATTCGACCTGGTTCAATCGCTGTCCACCGGTCACCCTAAAAAGTTTACAATTTCTTAAGTATTATTCAAAATCTTGTCTGTTAATTTTCACGATATATTTTGTTTGCAATAAAATCATAAGTGTTGCATATAAGTAAAGTTTTCTTACTAATAATGTCAAACTTCAGAAAACTATACAGATGTTGGTAAAACAAGTGCCGGATCACACAGTGATATAAGCGTAAACAAATGCCATAATGATGCATGCAATAACTAAATGGTTCTAAAGTATGACCTACAAATGTTGACATCTTTATACCCCCGTCACACCGGACTGACATTCTTACTGCGACCTAGGACGCGGTAGGATCGCCAAGGACGCCGTGTGGTCGTCATATGAACGCCTGCAGACAAGGTCCACACGTCAAGAACGCCAATAATGTACACAGTAGAACGCAGAAAGATCGCTGTAAGATCTCCCTTAGTACGCAATGAACGAAGCAACCACGCGATAGAAACGCCTACAACGTAGGACCAACGTTGTACAATCGTTCGCAAGTTACAATGAAACGCATACACCATTTTTATAGACGTTCGTAGACTCTGCGGCGAGTCTTTAACGGTCTCACTACGTCTAAGAAGTTCTTATTAAGACCATATTGCGTTCTTGGTCGTAGTCTAGTGCATATCTAAAGTCGCAGTAGAGTCGCCAATGACGACATGTTGTCCTGTGAATGATGATAGATCGCAGTACGAAAGCAGAGGACGCAGTAAAAACGCCACATACACAGAGTAAACTTCGCAGCATAACTCTATATAAAATTCCCATAATACAAAACTGTTTACATGGAACGACTTCCATAACGAATTGCAGACAATAAACGTGTGCGTAGTGTTCAAGATTTTTTATAGTTTGTATATTTGTCGTATGTTGTTTTGTGTTTGAGGTTGTTTTGTTTTATTTGTTTATAAATATGGCCTTATGAACCTAATTATGTTATTCTCCCACTTTGTAACATATTGGAGAGGTGGTGGCAAAAATATTCAACCTTGCGGTAACGTTTGCATTTCCGAAAATAATGCTATACGAGGGATGAACCTTTTAAATATGTTAATCAACATGCACACGAGCGCACCTACAGTATGTCCGATGTTCTCGACATATAACACGTAATGACCAGTTTAAAGATATCAATTTACATGTGAGTCATGCGTTAGTCATGCATACTTCAAAAACGTTTTACTGCTAGAGAGATAAATAATTCATCACCAGTGGGAGGGGGGAATTGGAAGACGACACAGAAATCCTCCGCTATTCAGGTATGTCGTGGGCTGCTGAGAGTATCTAATCCATGGAGAGGGACGTCCACGTTTTCACATTGTCAATCAAGCTTTTCTTCTCATGGCCTCGAGGGCGACCTCTCTCTAGCGTGCCCTTGAGCACAGTCGTGCCCTAAGTGTCGTGCCTGATGATGTATCCAAACAAAGCCAGCTATCGATATTTGAGAAGTGTTCATGTCATGTCCCGGAGATATTCGTCGGACTTGTGTTCCATGGAGGAGATGAAGGGCAGTCTTCGAAGACACTTGCGTTATAATGCCGGTATCCTGCGTGCTGTGAACGCGTGAAGCGTCCAGGTCTCGAAGCCGTTTGGAAGGATGGAGACTATGAGGGACTTGTAGAGCCAGTACTTATTGATAAACGTAACCCATTGTGTGCCCACAACCTGCTCCGTCTGCTCATCGCTGCGGTCTCCATGGTAATTCTAATTCGGACCTACCAAGTACTTGAAGCTGGTAATTTCTTCCAGATTTTCGCCATTTATGGTGATGTACACAATGATGTTGTTCGTGCAGTTCACTATGATCTTCGGTGCTGACTTCTACCAGGTACGCTCGTGCTCTTACAAAGGGTCTGCTTTTTAGGTCTTAGAAAGCACTGCTGAGAACACCCATGAGGTCAATGTCATTAGGGAAATCCCAAGTTGGAAAATGGTCCACCACTAATGGATAAAGAGGTGTGGTGATCTTGAAGGGCCTTCCGCATTATCGTCTCAAGGAAAAGTTAAAACAGGAGGAGAGCAGACATCCGAAATCAGCTTTCTGTTCATTAGAAAGTACTGTGCTAATGGCGTCTAAAAAGGTGTAATTAAGTTCTTGGATGAATTGCACCACCCCTTCGTAAGTAATGTTAAATCCATTCAGAACCTTCCAAAACATGCAACACTTGGTCGGACTCTTTCTTAACGTTGGTGAAGTTGGGGAAGAACTAACGTTTGTGTTGTACCTGTTTTTTAATGATTCCTCTGCAGTTGATGACCTGTACCACTGTGCTTGGCCGAGATCTGAATCCAGTTTGCTCTTACGCCAGCAGTTCCTCTGATAAATAGCATGCCTTTGCTTGGATTGCTGATGGGGCTGATGATGCGGTAATTATCGCACAGCTTTAGTTGGACTTGTTCGATAGGAGGATGACCAGAGGCTTTTTCAACTCCTTGGCCGACTTATTTGTTTCCAGATTTTTAAGCATAGTACCGACATTGCTGCAGCTGTTGCATCTCCTCCGTGTTGAAAACGCTCGGATGGTAAATATTCCACTTCTACATATTTTCCCGCCTTCAAATCTCAATGCGCACTGCCTCATCCGCCTCTGCATTATGGACGGATTTTCGTCGCCCGCGTTTGGTCTGGGACTGTTCTGAATGAGACTGGGGTCTGGTTGGAGCGGGTCGCTCTATTAAGTGGGCCTGTTTTTGACTTCAGCATTCTCGGTAGGGAGGATCCCGTCAGCGTCGTCTATACCGCTGGCCTTGGGCTGAAAGGTCTTCGAGAGGGTCTTGAGAGTACCGTAGGCCTTCTGACTGCTCCCTGTAGTCATTTTTTTATCTTGTTCCTCACCTCCCTGTTATCTTTTTGGTATTCTGTCCTCGAGTAATAGCTGACGTAGATGTAATGTCTCATCTTTTGTCACAGGGGTCCATAAACGCGGTCGTTACCCAAAGCTTATTCTTCCTCCTCTTTCTTCCAAGCACTTTTTCTGCCGATGACAGTATGACCTCATTGATGGCGTCGGTAATGGTGTCGATTTCATTGTCACGGATGTCCAGTGCTGTTGCCTTGCCACAAATTTGAACTTAAAATGCGTCTGTAATCTCTGGAGTTTCAGTTTTATCAGTCCAATCTAATGCGCGGGTTCTTATTGATGCCGTTCTTCTTTATTTTCAGCGTGATTTTGGTAATCACTGAATAATGGCCACGGTAAATGTCTGCGCTAGGAAACGTTCATGTATTCGTCTTGTGGATGCTAAACTTGAATCGTTGGGACGCAAGTATGAAATCGATCTGGTGGTGTTCTTGTCCGTTTGGAGAATGCAAGGTAGCTCTTTTGGACCTTTTGTGTGGGTGCAGCCGGTTGGTCAAGGTGGTTTAGTGGCTTCCGGAGAACTTAAGAAGCTTTACTCTCTGTCATTGGTCTCCCCCATGCCAAATTTACCTACTGTATCTGATCAGTCTTGGTAGACGTCTAAGTTCACTTTTGAAATCCAGTCGCCTGGGATAATGTCTTTCTTATGGACCCTGACTATAATGCTCTCTAATTATGTATATAACTGTTCAATCTCTTCGTATTGGTAGCCTGATATTGGTGCATAGACCTGGATGATGATGATGTTGTGATGTCTAAATAGTGATGTTGTGATATTTGTTGCGTTTTGGTAACTCATGGTTATGGTTACGAGATAAAAACAAGTTTTTGTGTTTTTCAGAGCAAATGATAACATTCAGTTTTCTTTCGAAAGCCATCTCAAAATAATAATACGCATGATACAAATGATGTATATGCATATTAATCTGCTAGATCATAACCCTGTTACCTAATTCATGTGACATTCTGAACTAGTTTAAACCACGAAGAACCATAGCCTTTATTAATATAAAGGCCCACATTCCCAATCACTTGAAATGAAGTACGTTTCTGATTAATTTCCAGTTTTTATCTTCTAAACAACCTCGCATGTGGTAGGTTGTCCTGACAATGGGATTACCGAGCTTTCATATCGAGTGCCCTTTAACCAAATTGTATTATCTTGTTAAGAGCATCTTATCTCTAAAGCTCGACTAATGTTTTTGTTTTTTTCTCCAATACCACACTTGATAAGACAATGTCACTAGGTCAACTTACACTTATTTGGCATTTACTAAAGCTATGAATTGGGTTATATTTTCGGTAATCAGCCTAAATATGTATATAAATAAAAGAGTAGCGTTTGGTATAATACAATAAATAACACGCTCCGTATAATGTGTTAACTTTTTTTGTAAACACTCGAAATAGCAATGTCAACTTCGAGAACAATAACATTATCGGTTCTGGTTAGCACCCTCTATGGGGTGACATGTATATTCTATTATAGGTATGCGTTATGCGTAACATGGGACTAAAGTTCTCAAATGGAATGTTTCTGCGAAAAAAGAGGGCACTAGCTTTGCTGATATCGAAAATAAACTGCACACATACACGAATGTATTATTTATAATGCTTATTCCTGTGAATAAAAAGAGTCATCGAACTTGCACAAACACCTTTTTAAATATTTCTGAAAATATGTCTAAGAATGTTGCATGCCATTTATTTTGTGGTCTCAAAATAACGTTTTGACGTTTCATACTGAAACAAATATGGATGTAATAAATTAGCGTACACATCTATTGTGAAGTAAAAGGGATATATATATGTTAGAAAACGCAGGAATATACAATTTAGCTTCATGAAAGGTTACCAACCAGCGTGGGGGTTCAAGTTATCCATAGAATATGCTTTATTTGTTATTTAATATTAGGTTATTTTAATATTAATGTAAAGTAACGTTACTTGCTCAAAATGACCACAAGCAACGTCGGATCACAATTTTCTATCGAAAGTTTTCGTAACGTAATACAACGTTCATGCCGTGTCAGGAAATATTGTTATGCAATTTAAAAGAAAACTAGCACTGGGATACATATTTTAATAGTTCACAATACACACACTAGCAATGATACACATACATCAGATAATAATTACTTGTGCACACAAACCGTTTGAAATAGACTTGGTTCGTTTGAAACCGTAAACAGTTATGTGATAGTCATTTGTGAAATAATCAAAACTGTCGCCCCTAAGTGAGGAGGATGACTTTCAACGAGAATTGAAATGCCTTCCCGAAGCCAAAGGACTATAGTTTTAATTCTTCAAAAACAACCATTATGTAAAAGTTAGATTACTTGATGCATAATATATATATATATATACATATTTTTAAATAAATATTTAATAGCTTTGGATTGCCGATAAATGTATCGAATAAGTTTGATTGTGGGATGCGTTTTTACGATCATATAGTGAGAGTGCAAAATAGTTTAAAACGAGCGCTTTGCAATCCATGGGAACATTAATATACAATACTTTGGAGCTACGCGAACATATATAAAACTACTTAGAATCATGACGTCATTATAACTCCTACATTTACAAAGTATTTCAATTATTCGGAGTTTTCAAGCCATATGGTGTTAGCGAAAATAACCTTCGCGTATTTTAAGTATTATTATTCAGTATTTGAGTGAAATACGGGAACTCTGTCTGGTATTGTGTAGTTGGTACCCCTTTAATCTGATTATGTGTAGCTGCATACACCGGAAAAAGATTGATGGCCACCGAGCGTTTCTAATAGATTCGGAGGCTCTGTTGACTGGTCAGCCCTTAGCGAAACTTGTTTTGCTACTATTTGAAAAAGGACATTATTTTCACATAAACAGGATAATTGACACAGAAACATTGATATTATACGTTAGGTTATACTGTTAATTTCAGGCTTCGAAAGCTATCATTTTCTCAAACAGCGGGATAACGTTTAACAATGTCGGTAATGTTGTTTGAATGATATGAGAAATTTCTAATGATAGACAAAAACATCACTCATTGTGTGAGTTTTGCATTTGAAAGTATGGTACATGAAAACAAAACACGTATAGTTTACATAACTTATTTGACTAAAGAGTTTGGTAACTATTGAATACATTTATAAACAAACACAATGCTTACATACCACGAACGAAAAAGGCAACCTGAAACGCATGATCTTTTTTATTAAGAATACAAGTTATTTCATAGATGTTTTTCACACATTATTTTCTTAATGAAATCAGCAACAGCTGCAGTGTATGTGAGAAGGATGCCTAGTATGTGACGCAAAATCAGTATGACAATACACAACACATTGACACATTGTAATGAATCGTAAACGCTGTAAGATCGTATCAAAAACACAAATTTATAATTGTTTAAAGACAAGACGTACTAATTACAATTTGAAAGGTAACTAAAACATCAGGAAACACACACTATTCAACATTGAGAACATGAGAATTAAAATACGTTTTTGAAATCAGTAAAAAAACATATGAATATACAATCATGTATGCAGGCATATGCAATGGAACTAAAACTACTAAAATTAAAAAAGTGCACCAATCGTATATTGTGAACATATTTCCAACTTCATACACAAACACACCAAAATAATAAGAAAGAAGAAAAGAAAGCAATGGTAATATGTGTATCTCTTGAACTATGTTTGCCGGTAAAGCCCAAGTCTCACTATTGCCGGTAGAGCTCCGGTCCATCCCGGTTTGCCAACGCCGGTTGACCGGCGATAACCGGGATGATTCGTCGGAATGTGTTTAACGCGGTCACACTATTTGTTGCTGCCGCCCCGGTTGAAGCCGGTCAACAACCCGGCAGAGTTCCGGTCAACCCCGGACTAGTTACGGTTTATCCCGGTGAAGCCCCTGCAGAGCCCCGGTTGTCGCCGGTAATGCCCAGGTGGAGCCCCGGTGAAAGTCGAGAGCGGCCCGGCAGAGCCCCGGTCTTCCGTAACTCCGCCCGCACTCATCGGGGCTATACCGGCATCAGTTCCCGGCAGAGCTACGGCAACGCCCCGGTTTAATCGCGGTCGTCGCCGGCAATGCCAAGGCGGAGCCCCGCTGAATGCCGGTGGCGTCCCGGCAGAGCGCCGGCTTACCGATGTACCGTAGCTATACCGGGACTCTGCCGGCATTCACCGGGGCTCCACCTTTGCAACACCGGCGACAACCCGGGTGTTGCCGTAGCTCTGCCGGCGTCTGTATGGGCCCCGGTGGAACTACGGTGCCGTCCCGGTTATTCCCGATGCCGTCCCGGTTGTTCCAGGTGCCGCGCCGGTCGTTGCCGGTCCTTCCCGGTGACTCCCGGTTCATCCCGCAGGTATTTAACATTTTAATACTTACCCGGTGGAGCCCCGGTTGTCCCCGCTCGTCCCCGGTTCATCCCGATCTTCCCCGAGGGAGCCCCGGTTCATCCCGGTAGAGCCCCGGTTCATCCCGGTAGATCCAGGATCACGCACCGGGGCTCCACCGGCATCATAGTAAGACTGGGCCTTTATGCTTAAGTACAAAGCACCATGTACTGTAGGTTTAAGACTTTATGGCATTATTTAGACGCGTTTTTAACATGAACAACGGGCTCGTACATATATACCTTTGTTCATTCGCTAAACTATAATTAATCTAACCTGAACCTACTTCTTGATATCTTCCCAAAATAGATTAAAACAATTGAAATAATACAAATATTAATACAGTGCACTTCAGCTCCGATAGCAGATATCTATCATCTGGAGGGGCTATTACATATGTGATCAAAACAACAACAGACACTCTTGCGAATAAAACAATCAAACGCCAGCAACGCATTTACATATTTATTTATAGCTGTGAGAGCAAAGCGACCACAAACTTATACGTACAGCGTTTAAGCATTTATTGTATAATGAATTAATATTAACATTTCGTATTAATGAATTCACCATTTAAGTTGTAAATAAAACAATATGCACAGATTTATTCAGTGCTGGTAAATCTTCATAAATTTTCAAAATACAATAAGTTATGAATTTCCGATAGAAATATTTCAAGCTGGTTTAAGAATAAAACCCCTTAGATCAAAACATGATAGTGTGTGCGTGTCTTAGCTGTTGTGGGTATGCACATGTAATTCTTAACATTCCTGAAACAAATCTGACTTTAATAAAAAATTAAATATGCATAAAAAGATCTTACGGAAAAATACCTCGAAACTGTATGAAAACTGAAACATACAAATGGACGGATTAACAAAACAACAATAACATGCATCTATATCTTGTCATCATGAGAATGCTTATTTACCTTTGGCGTAAATTTGAAAGCCTGGCAATCTTATTAACGGCCTTTCATCCTTTGCCATTGCTAATGCGAGAAGTGATTGCTCCTCTTGTATTACTGACGCAATCTGACGATCTCTCCAGAATTTACATAAACATTGGTTGCAAACAATGGCGTTTCATGTATAATATCATAAACCCAATATTCAATCCATTATGGCGGCGTGTTAAAGAACCAAGGCGGGTCGAAATGTAAGTAGGATATATATGCAGAAAATACTGCCTTATTTATTTAAGTGCATAATTGCTCTCTACCGGCGTTACAATTTCTGCACATGTTAAAAATATAATCAACGTCTTGTGTTCTCTTATATCAAACGCCTATAATTACATAACTAAACTTAACATTGTAAAACATTCCTTTGTTTTCAGCACCGACACTGAAACAACAAGTTATGTGATACAGTTACATGTAATGAGTTTACTTTAGTTTCCACTCATTAATTATCAAAACTCACAAACATGTCTACTATAATAATATGGGTATTGTTTTAAACAATTATTTTCATACCTATGGGTAATTTTGCTATTTGTAGCTCCTTGTTTAGGTGTTCTGTGTTCTGCTTCTGTTGGGTCCAAATTGTATACATTATTACTATTTCATTCTAAATAGTTCTTTCAAGGAACACAAGTATCATTCTAGTTAAACAAAGTATTGGTCTTACTATTAGTGGGCACTCGACGTTTTTTTTTTGTATTGTTTTTTTTTTTTAATAATTTCAAATTTGAAGATGTGACTAAACAATAGCGTAAAATTTCAATACTTACTGAACTAATTGTCTGGTGATTTTTTTGCAACACCTTACAATGCGAAATATATGCGCCAATATGATAAACGGGAAGGGAATAATTGGCCTCTCGTAATATTCGCGCACAACACTGTATATATGAAATCTCCAGACCTTTGCTGACCGTTCCTGTATATTTTAAAAAGTGAAACTGTAACAGATAAAGCATAACAATTGACATTAAGAATGTAGTGTTCATGGTAAATGCCCTTGTTTGCTGAACACGTTTTAGTGAAATCGTGATACAATACTTTTACCTGCGTATATGGGTAAAGTTGTATTGTCATGTTTTCCAAAACAGAACAACTATTATCGTCCCATATGTAACATGCCTAAAAAAAGAATACGTACAACTGCATTTATCATCTCTGTTATATTTTGTGTTTTTCCAATTTTTTAATTAAGAAATTATAACAATCTACAAACATAATGTGATATAGTTCTGTTACAAATAACCACTTGCTGATAAAATACAGGACAGTCTATGCAATATAACATTAATCCTAAAACATGGTATTAGTTAGTTCTTGTCATGGCGTCTGTAACACAGGGGGAAGTTGCGCAAAGATTTATTTTTTTTATAATATATATAGACAAGGGACTAAATTTGCTGAGCGATTTTTCGACCCGATCAATTACAACGCCCCGTAGCTCTGTCAATAATACACCGAAAAGCACCAACTCGGTCTCATTCGATGCGGGGGTCATTTCTTTAATTGACCATAAACATTGTACCACAATCGAGCCCCACACAATGAAAATGCGTTGTAGTTGATCGGGTCGAAAAATCGGTCAGCTAGTTGAGTCCCTATAAATATATATATA